>CM040426.1:80401813-80449313 GCA_022702705.1 Papilionanthe hookeriana x Papilionanthe teres | reverse complement strand
GTGTGTCATTTTTCTATAGATGACGGATCCATTGCAACACATGTTAGTGATCTATGATGATATCAAAAAATTATTGTAAACATGGCATGTGCTAAGCCATTAGGTATTTATGTTGAAGTTGTTTCACTTCCCCTTGATGAACCAAAGTATGCTAGCACTATCATTAAGTATAAAAATTGTGTCAATTTATCTTTTTCCTCTTTAGTCAACATCGTATACTAATATTTTCAAATAATTATCTTTATTTTTTCAGCATAATGGTGCTACCTAGTGACACAAATATAGTGAGAACATCAGTACAACATTTTAGTGACACATTTTATAGTATTAACATGGATGTTCCCCCTAACAAAATTCATCACGACTATGACATAATGGATAGTAAATATAGTGAATACTCTATAGCAATAGTTTTTTAGAGATAGAGAACGCCGTGAAATTAGATAATTAAACTTTATTTATGATATGAATTAATGAAAAAACCAGCATTGGTTAACTCGTGAATAACTAATTAAATTATGTCTACAAATGATCATGTTAAATATTATCAAACTACAAAAAAGTGGGATTGAAATATTGACATTGATGATCTTATGAGAATACAACAAAATTTCAGGAAGGTTGTATTCTAGATGAGTAAGTAAAAAATATGTTCTTTACAAATAAAATTAATTTGTATTATATTGTTTGTTCATTAAAAATAATGTAGAGTATAAGATAGTTTATTCTAACAAAGTAGGTACATAGTTATTTGCATACATCATGATCATCCATTAATTCTTTCATTTGCATTTACATGCATCAAATAGGAAGAGATTAGGTGGGGCATGGAGAATCGCGAGTATAACTGTGCTACACACTAGCAGACACCCAATAGTAATGGGAATACATATGCAACACACATCTAGCTTTATAACTTATTTCAGATTATTTAGTACTTTCCAAGAATTTAATCTAAAATAAAGGAGTTTATAGGTGGCCAAGATGCCATGTTTAATGTTAGGGTCTCATATATGAAAGTATGGGATGCAAGGCGGAAGAAAATTAGAACCATCTTTGGCATTTGGAAGGATTCCTATAAATGTCTCCATAAGTTCAAGGAGGATATTTGTTCGGTCATGAGAAATTCCATATATACAATAGAAAGGGGACAAACTAATTGCTTCAAACTTTTCTTTTGGGTGATTTATTCTTCAATCAGCTAGAGGAATTACATTTTGCATGTACTTATTTTAGATGAAACAACTTTATTAAGAAAATCAAAGAGGATATTACTCGTTGTTGGAATTGATGCAAATAATGATCTCTTCCCATTAGAATTTATAATTGTTGAATCAAAATGTAATGAATCTTGTATTTAGTTTTTATCAACCCCTACACGGTAGTTAATCCGAAGGTTAATGATAGAGATGCTTTATGTATAACATTTTATAAATATGTTGGATTAGTACAAGGGTAACATAATTTTTTTCTTGTATAACTCATAGGCATTGTTTGATAATTTTAAGAGAAAAATTTTTAAAAAAACATAAGAAAAAGGGATATTTCAAATATTGAATCTATGTGCTAAAAAATTTACTGGTTAGGTAATGATAATGAAATGTGGGTATTTAACTAGTGTATGATTGATATTAAAATTATAAAGCCTGAAGAACTTGAATGGCTAACAAAAGAGGTTTTATGTAGCGGGCCTTGACACACGATGTGTAGATCTAGTATAGTTCCGTGGTAACAAATGCTTCAAATCATTCAATGATGTCATAAAATGTGCTCAAAGTTTAGCAATCCATGCATTGATTTGGTCTTTATATTAAAATTTGGTATTCATTTTCTAAAGAGATTAGGTTGTGCTCACCATTTGCACCACAAACTACAAATGCTTGAAGGCAAAACCCATAGAATTCCCATTTGTACTTATATGAATATGCACAAATTTGGAATCTTTGACTCATTAAATTGTTCATTTAATGTTAAACTTGTTCTTTGACCCATAGAATTCACATAAAAGTAGTGGGAGTGTTATATTCTCTTGTCATTAAACATGGATCTATCATATACCATGTGCACATGTAATTACCACCATGTGATTGCATGGGTAAAACATCAAGCTTATGTATCTTCATATTATATGCTTCATAACTATAAGCAAAACTATGGTTCAGAATTTCATGTAATCCAAAAAAAAAATCAATGAATTGAGTACAAAAGAACTTGTGGAATCATGGAGCTCCTTCCAACAAATTTTAGATGGCGGTCATGTTAACATGGAGCAAGACACTAACAGATATATTATGGATGATTTGGAGCACACAATAATAAAAGATGTAATATTTGTACAACATTGTCATAATAGATCAACGTGTCCACATAATTCACAAAATTTCAACTAAAGATCTTAAACCCTGATGTGTATCAAATATACATATTTTTTTATGTTATTCTATTTTATTTTAATTTTAATTTGTGTTTATTTATGTTTAATATGGGTATTTTAGTGTTTTAGGTAGTATTCAGGTGCTTTAAATGCGGTTTCTAAAGCTTGACACTATTTCATTTCCGCTAAGTTTCTCACCTCGACAAAGTTGAGTGAAAATACTAGGTACAAGGCTGCATTAAATTTTGGTATTCAAATGATAAAATCTAGAGATATGGGTTCCTAATTCATCATTCTATTCTAAATATGACAAAAAAGGGATCTACTATCGATCTTGGTGACCCCTCTACTATTTTCCCTCTTTGACAAAACACTGGCATTGCCTTTGAGAGTTGAGAGGAACAGCTCCACCCTTTAAAGACCATGTCTAAAACAAATATTGGGATGTATAGGCGGCATGCAATATTTGGTCGAGGTGAAAGCTCCTTATGACCTTCCTCTTCTCCTTCAAAATCTTATCCCTCTACTTTTATGTCTTTTATAGCTGAGCGATTGGAGAGTCTAAAGGATGATTTCTCCATAATACAGGCAGAAATGTATGATATTTTGGACCAAGTAGTGCATATGGATTGGCACAATAAGAACCAATTTGATCACATTGCCTATTTTCACGCTGACCAATTGGAGATGTACAAGAGAAACCAATGGCTAGGAGATGAGAATTTGATTGTTTTCTACTTACTCTCCATATTTGCCTTATGACACATGCCAGTCTATGGATGAGGATCAAGATGATGATGATGATGAAGATGATGATGATGATGATGATGAAGAGGGGAATGAGTGACTTGGTTGCTCTCTTAGGGATATTTAGTTGATTTGAGCTTTGGGTGTTGTTGATTCTTGTGCTTTGCTGGACTGTTACTATTTTTCCTGCTACTTGTGCTATCTTAATTTATATTAAAGTTGATCAATATTCTTGTTGTAATATGTATTTTTGTAATATATCTTGCTGATGTTGGGAAATTTTATTTTTTTGTATATTTGATGTTGGATGTTAATTGTTGAAATTTATTTGAACGTCCTATGTATTTTTTGTTGTTGTAATGATGCATTTTTATATGTTATTGTTGTTATTTTTATTTTTATTCATAACTTGTGAAGAGTTAACTTGTACAAGTGTCACAGATATTTTTTTGCTTGTTGCTATTGTTATATGTTCTTCATTCCGTTTTATATTTGTAGTTTCTTGTGATTAAGTTTGGTGGGGATGTTTGTCCCTATGTAAACAAAACATTATAATTTCAAACTTGTTGGCACATTTAGAGTGAAATGAATTTGGGACCACAATATTCTTAATAGAAGAAAGAACATAGTTATATAACGATTAGACTTTTATTGAAAACTGAACTTGAAAGAGAATGATCTTTAAAAGTTCATCAAATAATTATTTTATTGTCTTATTTTAATTTTCAATAAGATTTGATTAATAAGTAAGTTAATTGCAGATAAATATGACCTTTTGAAAATTTAGCCTCCATTTTATTTTAATTTGATGCTAATAATTTATAACTTGTAAAATTTGAATTAAAAAGAGAATGTTGGAGTATTTTACTTTAAGGGGGTTGTAGTAAAATTTAAAATCCTTAAAAGACAATCCAGATATGGTAAACTTGTTGGATGTGAATAAAAAAAGGGATTAACTTTATAGAAATGGTATTGAAAATATTCATCCTATAAAAAAAGAAGATAAAAATAAATAAATAAATAACATCGAGGAGAAGCTTGAGGTGAGACCTTAAAAAATTGGTTTCACTGATATTCTTTTAAATTGAAGACTCTTTAACATTTTCTTAACCAATTTTGTTTATATTCTTAAAAATTATTAACTTATGGAGGACTAAATTCTCATGAATTTTACATCCAGTCTTTATTAGCTCGGCAAGTTATTACATTCATTGGAGTGAATACGCAATTGCATAACATTTGAAGAAGTTCAATTTTTTATGAAGTACGTGTGACAGAATAATTCAATAGAAGATTTTTTTAGAAACTCTATCTCTTTGAAAATTTCATTAGAAGTGATCACTGATTAAATTTCATTTCACATAAATCCAAAAAGATCTAATACTTATGCTTTGTTCTTACTTGGGGACAAGTAGTCCTGAATTTTGAGGGATTTTGATGTGTTGTTACTTTTTTCATTTGTTGTTATCTGTATTTTTTAATTTTATATGATGATGTTGCATTATGAGGAAAGTTTTCGTTGTTTTTTGTGAGTGATAGCAGCAAACGAGAATAAAAGGAATCGAATTAGAACGTGATGAAGATTGGAGCAAAAATGTATTGTTGGGGCTTAAGTGCCTGGACAATGGTGTTTAGTAGCCAGAAACTTCTAAATTTTAGTAAAAAACCTGAGAGCATAAAAATTAGACTTCAAACATTGCGATCCAATTCGTTGTTATGGGGCTTAGGCTCCACGATAGTGGGTGCTTAGGCTCCTGAATACAGTTCTTAACTGACAGCTTAGTGCCTAGGCGCCTGTTACTGAGCACTGAGGCGCCCAAAACTAAAATTGGCAGTTGCAGCAGTTCAGACTTTGAGATGAAGGGGAGGAGACATAAAAGCTGGGGAGATGAATTTTTAAGGGCTATTTCATCTCTTCTTTTTTGTCCTTACAGGGGGAGAAAATTATGGAGTCGAAGGCCAAACATCTTGCGAGGAGATTAAAAGCTTAAAGCTAGAGTAAAGAGTGCTTGTGATATTAAGAGATTGTGAGTGTGCTTGTAAGTCATCTGCTTTTGCTGGACTTAAGGGAGATGAGTATTCTGAGTTTTTGTTTTTTTTTTTTCTTTTTTTAGAGACAATTGTGAGACTCTTGTATATCAGTTAAACTCTTTCAATGTTGATGTTGACGAAATTTGGCATGCACTCCGTTGTTGTGGAAGCGTAGGGATAAGGGCTAAGCAATATGGTGTGAATTTTGTGTGAAATTTTTAAATGGTGTTGGAATAACTTAAGAACTCATAGACTTTTAGCTTGGCTAGTTAATTAGTTAAAAATAATTTTGATTATAGAATTTTGAGAGGAATCTATAAGAAACGGTTAAGTTATCGATACAAACTCATTGGAATAGGAATATCTCCTTTGACTTAGTGCAAATTGATTAGGGAGCAAGGTTTTCTTGGAATTTTGATTTGATTTAGGGCACCAAACGTATGAATCTTCAAATTTTCTTAGAATACCGAAACGAGATAAGAATGATTTGTTTCTCCTGTTTAACACCTACAATGAATCATATGCTGAGTTGAATCGTACATAACAATTTCAAAGGAGAATTATTGGAGCATATCTTAATCAACATCACATTCTTTTAATTCATTCAAAACGTAAGTTTTGCTCACTTTCAGAATCTATGACAAGAACTTTTATTAAACTTCAAAACTTCAACCTTTCAAGTTAGGACTTACAATTGTAGGCTAGAACTTTTCTTAATTAAGTTTATCTCGTTCCCTGTGGGATCGACAACCATACTCAAACCCTGGTCCTTTCTAATACGCCACCAACGCTTGAGTAAGCTGTTTATGCTTCGGAACACTTGGTGCGTGTCAAGCCGAGGAGTTCTTGAGAAAATTTAAGTACCATCGTATTGGTTGCTAAGAGAAGAAAAAGAAATAAAAGAAGAGAAGAGCAATAGAATAGTCACACGAGAGATTTCAAAGCCCTTATCTTTATTTATAGGGTGAGATGAGGACATGAACTGTCATAAAGGCAATGGTATCATTTACCTCCGTCAAAGTCATGTGGTGGGTCACGCTGGACTCATAAATTGAGAACAAACATAAATTTTATTTCAACCAAATAATTACACATATAACTTGGTAACTATTGTGAGAGAAAAAACTAAAAAAATAATCACTTGCTCCTTCAAACGAGACATATCCTCATTGAAGTATATTTTTATACAACACCTCTCCCCCAACATAAACCTATCTGCTCTTTCTATATTCGCTCGAAAGTGAGAGACAGAGGCCAGCACCCAAATGGCCACTAGCATTGCAAGAAGTGTAGTCGTTCCCTCGCAAACAGAGGTTGACTTTGTTAAATTTTTATTTTGTGACTCACATTCATTTTAATAATTTATCAATAATTTATGTCATTTATTTTAGAACTCATAATAACTTAAGTAATTTATTTTCTTAACTCATAACTTATGTCATAATGAATTATAACTTAAGTTATTTAATTTTATAACTCATGATAACTTAAGTTATTTAATTTCTTAACTTATAACTTATGTCATAATAAATGATAACTTAAGTTATTCATTTTTATAACTCATGAAAACTTATGTTATTTATGTCATAACTTATGATAACTTATGATATTTATTTGTTAACTCATGTAACCCCTAAATGAATAGAGGTTACTTAACTTATGTCATTGATTTTAATAATAAAAATCAATTAATTTATTTAATTGTCATAAATCCTATCAAGTTAGTAACCCCTGATGGATGGTGGTTAAATAGAGCATGAAAGTGAGAATGGGTCCTCTCTCTACCCAAAACACCACGTACATTTCTCTCCATCGAAAGTACGGAAAGTTTTAAGGGATTGAGAGAGAAACTCCATCTCTTCGTGATCAATTTTCTTCAAGATCAAATTTCTTCGTCATGAATACGAGTATGAGTTACTTTATTATATATATGTAAAAATCACGAATTTAAAAGATCTTGGCTATTATGTATCTTTGAAATTTGTGTCATAAAGTTCACATACGAATTTCTTACATGCAGTATCGTAGACTCGATTACTAAATTTATGATTTTTCATATAATTTTATTTATGTTAATTATATTAAATTTCCGCTGCGAATTAGATCTTGAATTAGACTACTAAAGTAAATTGATATGATTGAATTTATTATTTATTTGATGTCGATGTTATGTTTAATTTGTTAGTCACCAAAGTGACCAAATTAGTAAGTTTAATAGACGTCAAATTAAATAAATTCAATTACTCACAAGTTTGTGATGCTTATTATAAAATAATTTAGTATTTTATCACGAAAATATTAAAAATCATTGATTATAAAATATTTCGGATCTCCCAAAGGTTGATCATTTGTTTTATAATCTTTGAATATAATTGTAATCTATTTATATACTTAGTTAAGATATGTTTATATATCCAAAGATAATAAGCATATCTAATTTGAGTATAAACAATTATCAATTATTAAATTTAAGTTAAACATCAATTATGTTTATTATCGTGTATTGTTATATCACCCAAAGGAGATTTCAATACACTATTATTATTACAATTATTATTTTAATCTGATTTCATATGAATATCTATGTAAGTTTAATGTTCAAAGCATTAATGTACTAGCATGTTTTATTCATTTGCGATAACTACTCCTCGTTTCTCTTCATTCGCAAGCTACATCCGTTCAAACATTCAATCGGCTTAATTTCTCCGAATGGCGTGAGCAAGTCCAGCTTCACCTTGGTGTTCTAGATCTTGATTTGGCACTCACGACCGAGAAACCCCCTGCTCTTACTAATTCTAGTAATGCTCGAGCAAGTATCTTTCTATAAAGCTTCGGGAAAAATCGAACGTATCGAGCTTGATGTTTATGTGAATGATCGTAGCAAACAACATTAAGAGCACATTTTCTAACACTCGAAAGTGCTAAGGAATTTATGAAATTTGCCGAGAATTGTTCTCAATCCGACTCTGCCGATAAGTCACTTCTTGGGACACTATCGAGTACGTTAACCAACATGAAATTTGATGGTTCTCGTACTATGCATGAGCATGTCGTTGAAATGACGAACATAGCAGCAAGACTTAAGAAACCTGGAAAGAAAGAATTGAAAGATTAGTAAAAAATGAAATTCTTAATGAATTAGATTTTACTGATCTTGGCCTCTGTGTGGATTGTATTAAAGGAAAAGAACACATGGTGTGTAAACTTAAGAAATCAATATACGGACTTAAGCAAGCTTCCCGACAATGGTATCTTAAGTTCAATGATACCATTACGTCCTTTGGATTTAAAGAAAACACTCGTTGATCGGTGTATATATCTAAAGGTCGATGGGAGCAAGATCATATTTCTCATTCTGTATGTTGATGACATCTTGCTGGCTACTAATGATCTTGGTTTATTATATGAAACCAAAAATTTTCTCTCTAAGAACTTTGAAATGAAAGATATGAGTGAGGCATCCTATGTGATTGGAATTGAAATATTTCGTGATAGATCACAAGGATTGTTAGGGTTGTCTCAGAAAACGTATATCGAAAGAGTTCTTAAGAGATTCAATATGGAAGGGTGTTCAGCAAGTGTTGCTCCAATTCAAAAAGGAGATAAATTCAGCCTTATGCAGTGTCCAAAGAATGATTTGGAACGCAAACAAATGGAAGAAATTCCTTATGCATCTATTGTTGGAAGCTTAATGTATGCTCGTACTTGTACCAGACCGGACATTAGCTTTGTTGTTGGGATGTCGAGCGGTATCAAAGTAATCCAGGAATAGATCATTGGAAAGTCTGCAAAGAAAGTTTTGAGGTATCTACAAGGAACAAAGGACCACATGCTCACTTATAGAAGATCTAAAGATCTTGAAGTGATAGGATATTCAGATTCAGATTTTGTTGGATGTGTTGATACTAGAAAATCAACATTTGGCTATCTATTCCTTTTGGTCGAAGGAGCAATCTCATGGAAAAGTGCGAAGCAAACTATCATAGTTGCTTCCACTATGGAAGCTGAATTTGTGGCTTGCTTTGAAGCTACAATTCAGGTTTTATGGCTACGAAATTTTATTTCAGGACTTGGAATTGTCGACAGTATTGTCAAGCCGCTGAAAATTTATTGTGATAACTCCGCAACAGTCTTCTTTTCCAAAAACGACAAGTATTCCAAAGGTGCTAAACACATGGAATTAAAATATCTTGCCGTTAAGGAAGAAGTTCAGAAACAAAGGGTGTCAATTGAGCATATTAGCACCAATCTCATGATAGCAGATCCTTTAACGAAAGGGTTGCCACCGAAGACATTTAACGAACATGTCGTGAGAATCGGCATTACCAAAACCCTTTATTAGTTTTATGCTCTTCGTATTTTGACACATCGAGCTCAATTTTTCTTGTTTCTGATATTTATAAATCTTGTTTTTATCGTTAGTGTACACTTTATTTTGCTTGATGTTCAACAAGATTTGTCTTCTAATAGACATTATGGGACCATGATGTTAATTCTCATTATGCTAAGTATGTAATTGATATCGTGATACATGGAAGGGACTGTGTCGATAAATTGATGCACAACCGCTATGATTCATATTAATTCCGTACTTATTAAATAATTTATGATTTAACCAATATAAAGAAGGATTTATTTTACATTTTATGCAGTATGTTACGCACTATTAAAATTAAGTGAGCCAAGTGGGAGAATGTTAAATTTTTATTTTGTGACTCACATTCATTTTAATAATTTATCAATAATTTATGTCATTTATTTTAGAACTCATAATAACTTAAGTAATTTATTTTCTTAACTCATAACTTATGTCATAATGAATTATAACTTAAGTTATTTAATTTTATAACTCATGATAACTTAAGTTATTTAATTTCTTAACTTATAACTTATGTCATAATAAATGATAACTTAAGTTATTCATTTTTATAACTCATGAAAACTTATGTTATTTATGTCATAACTTATGATAACTTATGATATTTATTTGTTAACTCATGTAACCCCTAAATGAATAGAGGTTACTAACTTATGTCATTGATTTTAATAATAAAAATCAATTAATTTATTTAATTGTCATAAATCCTATTGGTTAGTAACCCCTCGATGGATGGTGGTTAAATAGAGCATGAAAGTGAGAATGGGTCCTCTCTCTACCCAAAACACCACGTACATTTCTCTCCATCAGAAAGTACAGAAAGTTTTAAGGGATTAGAGAGAGAAACTCCATCTCTTCAGGATCAATTTTCTTCAAGATCAAATTTCTTCGTCATGAATACAGGTATGAGTTACTTTATTATATATATGTAAAAATCACGAATTTAAAAGATCTTGGCTATTATGTATCTTTGAAATTTGTGTCATAAAGTTCACACATGAATTTCTTACAGACTTATCATAGAGAGCGGTCATCCGAGCATGAAGGGCAACAAAACTCCCTCCAACCAATCTACATTCTCAACTCTTGCCAACATACCGCACAACTCTGCTCCCTGCGGGAATCCAGCCACCCAGGCAAAGGAGTCTTCCATCTTGCATAGCCGATTCCTTGGCTATCTAGGGAATATCTGGCGCCCATTGGTCGCCTGATCCGAGCCTCACTTGGGACAGTTAGATGTTCAGCACCGCCAACCTTGTCTGGAAGCTAACCGCCATCAACCAGCTCTTGATCCATAATTTGCAGTCTCGTTGACACCAACCTTGGTTGAGAATGAATCAATTGCCATGTTTAGTGGTGGGATAGTTTTCACCAGAAAGAAAAAAAAAAGGAGAAAACTCAAAAAAGAATGAAAATCAGATAAGCAAAACCAAAATTCTTCATACTAAGGATTTGATTCTACTTAGATGCAATAAATGATACATCAAACTCACTTGCCTTGTCTTATGTCTTGAGCGGTGGCGGGGGAGCATTGACAGTTCCCTGCGTCTCAAGTTGTGTCAAAGCACAGGCAATTCCTTGACATGTCTGATCAGTACGGTAAGGTCTATTTTTTCTACAAGAGGGGCCAATAGGTCACTAGGTGGAACACCTGATCGACCTTCTCCCTCCACCCGGATCTTTTCTTATGGACGATCGCGAGGAAAGTTTAATGACTCCACTTGAGCCTCCGAATCAAGCATTATCCGCTTTCTAACCACCAATTTCTTCCTCTTTTCACCCTCTAGGAAGGCTTCCCCTCTCGTTTCTCTGGGGTATGGCAATATGCAGTCTTTCTATAGAGATCGACCTCCATATCTGATTTGTTCACGATGACGAGGTGTTGAGTCCAAACGTACCGGAGGAGAAATGAGAGAAAATAAGGAATGCTTATCCCTCCTGCCCTATTTATAGAAATTGAGGGCACAACAATCCATGGAGTTCAATTATTTAATCATTGAATAATCTTAAATGATATTTATTGTTGAGCATTAATTTTGTTGTTCTTATCGCAGCACGATTTTTAAGAAGCAGAAGAATCAGAGAACAAAAATATATACACATAAATTATGTCATAATAAATCTTGAAGAGATTTGACGATCCAGGAGACAAAAATAAAATCAATGGGTTGATTCACCAGTAGAATAACTGGGGGACCCAAACGTCCGACCAGATGAACCATACTCAAAACCAACTAATATAATGATGAGTATGTGGCACGAGCCGAGCGACTTACCCAGTCACAAGACAAGTGATCATCTGAACCTAATACTTCAATGCAATCAAGCCCAAAGCAGGGGCCAATTCTTCTTATCTTTTGGCCTAGGGATGACCAACAGTCTTCCCCAAAGATCTCTTCGTCTGATGTTGATATATATATATTTATTGGAAGCTGACATATTTTAAACTTCTTATATTTATTAGATTAATTAATTTAAATGTGTAATAAGTTTAAATGAAAACAAAAGAACCATTTGGGATCAATTTTCATTTTTTATTTGTTTAGATTTTGAATTGAAATAAAACATGTCTAACATATTTAATCAAAATATGATTGCTTTTAAAAATATCTAAAGTCATTAAAAATTATTTTGAGTGTTTTTAAAAATATGTTAATATGTTTTTAGAAAAAAAATAAATAATAAAAAATATATAAAAAATAGAACAAGCCCTGAACAAGGCCTAAGTTTATATTAAATATGAGCTAAACTATTATGTTTACATTTAAAATATAGTTTCACATATCAAAATATGTATTAAATGCCACAAAAAAGCAGCAGTCAAGATTTTATATACATTCAAATGTCATTTTAGCATAATATCATGTTAAAACACATAAATGAATACATTTTTATGTGCTTATTTCTTAGGACTAAAAAAGAGGCTAGGGTGAACTGTATATCTAGACAAAGTCCCACACATTACTTATTGAACAACTTTTAATTCTATAGTAGTTTTTATTCAATGAAGTGCCGCGTACATATCTTGCAATATTCGGGTCCATACAACTTCTTTGTCTTTTGCAAATTCTCGAGTCCACAATCGAGCTGTTATTTCATATGCGTCTCTATCTGTATTATAAATTTGAGCAATCCCCGGAACAAGTGGGGCATCCCAATTCGGTTCAGACAGAAGTGCAGGGATTGATGGTATGACCTTTGATACAGTGCAAGCAGCATTCCACTGCTCCTTGATAACGTCTGGAGAGATTCTTCCATTGCTGTTAATGTTTGGATGAAATATTTTGGTCATGAATGTAGCTTTTGGAGGCACGTATGGGTAGTCACGTGGGAAGTCGATCGAAAGGTGAAAAACTCCGCCAACAAAAGGGCTTTCAGTAGGCCCCATAATAGTTACTTCCCAATGAAACATATCTTTAGCTACTTCACAGATGGTGAATGATTCGGACGGATTTTTCTTCAACTCCTTCAATTCGCTTTTAATACTCGACAAAGCCATGAACAAATACCCTAAAACTAAAGTATAATTGTAATCACAGAAACTAGGGTTTCTTCCTTATTATATCATAATCCTCAACCACTTCAAATTTGTATTTTTACATGACTGATTCTATTATTAACATAAGCAGGTACATATATAGGCAAGGGAAATAAATAGTAAGTAAAATACATTGAAGGAGAATATTCTCAATAATAATATATTAATAAAAAAAATAATTATATATGCCATATAATACATGTAATTAAAAAATATCATATTATTTATTTACAATTTGACAAATATACCTTGAAAATTTACTTTTGGAAAAATTACTTTCAATTGAAGTAACATTTTCTATTTGATTTTCTTTAGTCTTTATTTGAAGCTATGATATATTTAAACAAAGAGTCAAAAATTACAATCTCAATGATGAGTTTACAAATATAAGATATTTCTTTACTAAGGGTAATTTTATTCAAAAGAAATTAAGTATATTTTTTTCAAAAAAAAAAAAAAGAAACAATAAAAATTATCTTTTTCTTAATGAATGTTAAGCAGTTATAATAAATGTTAAGCATATGTAAGACCATTAAAATGATATCATAATAATTCTAATAAGTTGAATATTTAATTGAAATTTGTGTACTTTAAGAAATAATTTATAATATTATTTATGGTTTCCTCAAAATGTTATTTTCCTCACATGAGTAAAGCTTACTCAAATTATTTTACCTAAAAAGTCTCAAAATCATGTATTTCATTTAAGAATAAAGCAATGTTAAGTATGTATTGAATCATCCTAACTCAAGAAATTAAATAATACATGAAATATTTTTCTCCTTCATAAAATTTTAAAGCTGTGCTGACAAATTTAAGAAATATGTTTGTCAAAATTGGCTACGAATGGAATGAAAATGTTAAGGGAAAAAAAGCATATTAGAATAGCAGAATCCTCTTAGTAATAAGATGGGATTGAAAATTATAGAATTAAATCATAATATTAGTTTGTTTTGTATTAACATCAAAATAAATTTAGTGTGTTTTTCTCGAAGAAGAAAAAATGTGTCACATTTTTTGCTAGGAGGAGATCAACATGATCTCCTTTTGCATTGCTATTATGCTTTCTAGAGAAAGAAGTGGATTCCTCCAGCCTACTAGCAAGTGATCAACAGAATCTCTACAAGGAAAAAAGGTCACTCATCCTTCTTGCAAGCGATAAATGAGATATCTTTTTGCAATGCTATTGTGCTTTCTGGAGAAAGAATGTGAAGTCCTCTGGCCTACTAGTAGGCAATCAATGGGATCTCTAGAAGAAAAAGGTGTCACCCAGCCTGCTTGTAAGAAATTAATGAAATCTCATTTAGCATTTTGATTGTGCTCTCTAGAGAAATAAGGCTGAGTCACCTGGCCTACTAGTAGGCAATTAATGGGATCTCTAGAAGAAAAAGGTATCCCCCCGCCCTCTTGCAGGCAATTAACGAGATCTCATTTAGCATTGATATTGTGCTCTCTGGAGAAATAAGGCGGAGTCCCCTGGCCTGTTTGTTTTGTCAATTGGACTCCTTGAAGAAAGAATGAAAAGTCCACAAGCTTGTTTGTGCAATCAACGGGGCTCCAAGTAGAAGGATGGCGGAGCCCCCCAACCAATTTGTGAGATCAATAGAGCTCCAAGAAGAAAAAAGGTGGAGACATATAGCCTGTTTGTGTGATTAATAAGACTAATATTTTATATTGTTTTCATGCTTTCTGGAGGGGATTTTCCATGCTATTGTCGCACTTTTAAGGTGAGATTTCCCACACTGTCGTTGTGATTTCTAGTAGATATTTTTTAGTTACTATCTTACTTTTCAGAAAAGGATTTTTTGCGTTGGGATTTTTCGCACTGCAATCATGCTTTTTAGAGTAGAACTTTTATATTATTGTCACACTTTGTGTTGTAGATCTTTTGCATTTTTTAGATGTCGATAACTGAAGAATCACATCCTCTGAAGATCAACAGATAACAGATGCTCTAGAATATGAGTAGACAATGCTGACACAATTTAAAGATGAATCAACCCTTTCTTTGAGAGCATGGAAGACCGAGCTTGCAAAGATCAACCATATCCTTGGCGAGCATAAGAAAAATAACTCAGAATTAGAAAGTGAATACTTTAAGACCTTTCAAGTGAGGATGTTTCCTTCTAAAGAAGAAAGCATGAAGTTGCGGGCCACTTAATGATATGGAAGATGTTGTAGTGGATTTATGTATTTATTCCTACTATCATGTTACTGGTTTTGTACCAATATATGTTGGCATTTGTAGTCTTTTAGTCACCTGATATGACATTTGTACACGATAATAGTGCTTTTGTCTGTACATCATTCTTTTGCTCGATATTGTAAAAATTTTAATGTTTTCTCTAAGGTCTTTTTTGCCTTTCCTTATGAGTTGTGGTTGCCCCATCTCCTAGGCGGTTATAAGATATACTTGCCCAACTTTTAAGTCGATTTCAATCTACTCCTGGGTTGTCACTAAGATTGTTTGACTTTTCATAGGTTGTTTAGTTAAAGCATGTCCACTTAATGATCATAGCCTATAGTGAAAGAAGTCAATTGTAATCCAAGAAATGTATAAAATATGTCCTATATTGTATGGTCAAAGATATTCAATGACATTAACCTATATCAAAACAAAATCAAATGAGAACATGTTAGGTATGTAAGATCTGTTGTAGGTTGTAAGCCAGAGATACTCGATGGAGTTAAACTATAATTGACAAATTCATATGAAATCCACGACTAATGATTGGCATATCGAAGGTTGTAAGTCAAAGCTTCTGTTTGACGACTGTAATATGTTATGGAAGAGGTCAAAAATAATCCACCAAGATTTTTTGTCCTATCTAAGGTCTTTTGTTGAATTTATTATTTGATGATCATACTCTGTGATGTAATAGGTTGAATTAAGTTCCCTTAAGATAGATTAAGCCGAGAATAAGGCATTAGAGATGCTTTGTATTTCTCAAGATGGGGCATAGATCAAAACGGATCATATTTTTTTTCCTTAAAATATGATTGCATCCATGCTCAAGAATAATGTTTGACAACATACTAGTTGTTGATTTTGAACCTGCTGACCCACAACGGAGGTGTTTTTCATACAAACTTATAAAGCAGCCTATGTATCGAACTTTAAAGACATCATCTTTCTGATCCAATTGAGGATGAACTATAGAATGATGGGGGTTCTGAGGGAGTATTATTTATAAAATTATCCTTTAGACTGGAAGTGGTTCTCGAAGACTTTATGTATGAATGAAACGTGGGGTGACTAAACCATCACAGACATGCTCAGAACGTTAATGTGAATGACCTTTCAAAACTACTATGAAGGTTGCCCCAGCCTGGAAGAAGTTCTCATGGACATTGTGTCTGGATAGGATGCGGGAAGACTATCCCACTATGGCCATATCCGTGACATAGACATGAACAACTTCTGAACTACAGTGAAGGTTGCCCCCATATAAAGGAATACTTCAAATAATCTTCAACGGTTCAAAGGAGGTTCCTTCTACAATTGAATGATTTATATCATTGGCAAAAGAAGTAGAGGATCAGTGTGCCAGATTTGAAGATTGTACCAAAACTTTGTTTCCCACAGACGATGCTAAACTGTTCTATGTCGGAAGGTCCACGACATTAGAGTAATGAATTATCCTCTTAGCATTACATGAAAATCCAACAAACACTCATGTAATTAAAGAGAAGTAATTAGGAGGAGACGCCTCAACGTTTACTTGGAAAATCCTGAAAAGAAAAAAAAACCACAGGACCTACCTTAGCTACCACTATGAGTGGTGAGTACACATTTTTGCTCTTCTCCTGAATTAGAAAAGATGGAAGATAGGAGTTGCATGAGCTGTGATGACGTTCATCGGCCATAGAATCTAGAATTAGGATTTACACGAGTTATTGATCACATAGGCCTTAGTTGGTCACATAGGTCATAGTAGTGAGTCGAGATTACATCTGTAATCCGAAGAGACTGAAGTCAAAAGCTACACAAGATATGAACCACATAGGTCGTAGTTGATCAAGTAGATTTTATTAATGAGTTATGAAGATGTATGTAGGACGCAAGGGTTGTAGTCAGAAGCTGGATGAGTTGTGGACCAAATAAGTTGTAGTTGGTCACGTAGATCATAGTGGTGAGTTGTAATGACGTACGTTGATAATGAAAGACAGGGTAGAGAAATACATGAGCTATGGATCACGTTGGTCGTAGTTGGTCATGAAGGTCATATTGGTGAACTGTGATGATGTTTATAAGCCACAAGAGAGGGAGTTAGAAGTTGAGCAAGTTGTGGAACATGTAGTTTGTAGTTGTAAGTTGTGATGGCGCATGTAATTCATAGAGGTTAGATTCAGGAGCTGCACGAGTTGTAGACCTTGGAGGCTGTTGTTGGTCATGTAGGCCATATTGGTGTGTTGTGATGACGTTAATCAGTTGTAGAAGCTAAATTTGGGAGATAGGCGAGATGTAGACCATGTAGGCTTTAGTGGTTGGTTGCAAGAAGAGAGTTTTAGGAGTCTGCAGAAAGTCACTATTTTCGGAGTGTATTGTTACATCTATCTTTAGGATTTGTCATTACGTTTTATGTGGAGTATATTATTATAATGTCATCAGGGTGTGCCATGAACTATATGTAAGGTGCATTGTTACACCATCTTTGAGAAGCATCATTGCAATGTATGTGAGGAGTGTTGTTCTATAGGATGACTTGTTACTCTGCAATGTATGTCGAGATTCCATAGTGCATGTATTGATTCCACAAGGAATTTCATTGCAATGAGTTAGGAGCATTCGACGGCTGCCTGCGGAGGTGGCCGATAGTGGTCGGCGACTACAGGAGTGAGAGTATTCGACGGATCTGCGGTGTAGAAGTGATACTGGGCTTAAGCTCTTTCTCCAAGCGCCAGTCTTCTTTTGGATAAAGTTCTCTCATCCTCCCTCTAAGAGGATGGCAAAGCTAAATTTATAGAGTATGGGAGACGTCTTTTGCAAATAAGGGAGGAAATTGAACCACTTAATCGAATGGCTCCAAGAAACTCCCTTGATCAGACTGCATTCAGTGAATACTTGAGTGCCTTAATGATGTCAAGATTGAGCAATCTTGGGTCTATTGGATTTTTCTCGCTTAGACGCTCGATTTGAGTATATGTATGTCAGATTTGGAATCTATTTGACCTTTCAATTATATATTGGTAGCTTCTAAAACTTGTTTTGCATGATTTGACTCGAATTTGACCAATATTGGTACCGTTGGGTCTGTATCGTCGAGTCGGTCAGTTTGATTGTAAGTTTGCTGAAATTAGAGTTCTTGATGAATTTTAATCAAATTTATTGCTTAAAAATTATCTCGAGACTCATGTTGGATGATGAAATGTGTTGACGGCGTATAATAAAATTTGTGATTGGACGTCTCAATAACATCTTTTTCAAGAATATAACTAAAACCAACCTCTATAAAAGTGGCAAGTCGACAAAGTTGTCGTGATCGACCACGAAATCTATCAATCTCTCATATAAAGACGTTGTCTCACATTGGGATTCAGTCTATCTCCCAGGCAATGAGGATGGTCGTCCTACCTACAATATGTGGCATTAACCAGCAATACCTCTTATCAATAAATCAGAGAAAAATCAACAATACAGTTCTCAATATATTGTTAAAATAATTTTATAATATGTCTCTCTCGTCTATAAAAGACCTGATAAGATGAAAGAGAATGGAATTTCCTCTTCGGCTTCCTTTCCCGAATGCTCTGGCCCTTTTTTCTGAGAACTCTCTTTTCGTCTCCCTCATCAAAAATCTATAAAAGAAACCTCCGGGGAGCCACCTTACAAGCCTTATCGTAAACCAAAAGTTAATATTTTCCCCGAAGTTCCTTCAAGATACTTCCATCACTCTTCCCACAACTCGGATTTTTTTTATCAAGTTGCTATGATATATATATATATATATATATATATATATATATATATATATATATATATATATATATATTGTATATATATATATATTGTATATATATATATATTGTATATATATATATATTGTATATATATATATTGGAAGCTGACATATTTTAAAACTTCTTAAATTTATTCGATTTATTAATTGATTTATATGGTAATAAGTTTGAACGAAAACAAAAGAACCGTTTCGGATAAATTTTTTATTTGTTTAGGTTTAGAATTGAAATAATATTTGACATATTTGATCAAAATATGATTGTTTTTAAAAATAATTAAAATCATTAAAATTTATTTTAGAGTGTTTTTAAAAATATGTTAATAAAAAAATATAAAAAATAAAAAATAAAAATAAAAAACAATACTAACCCCAAACAAGCCCTAAGTTTATATTTAATATAAGCTAAACTATGCTAAACTATTATGTTTACATTTAAAAGATAGTGTGACGTATCAAAATATGTATTAAATATCTAGCATGTCATCACAAACACTAGACAATAAAATTGCAGAAATAATACATACAACACCAATATTTAAGCTTTAGAATGAATATTATTTTGAGTCTTATTGGTGCTTTACATTGAGCCTTAATTGAAGTTCTTAATAAGCTTATTCCTGATATTTAAACAATACTGTTAATGATCATAAATAAGTCAATGAAATATATTGCTCAATTTTCTTTTCATTTATTAGTTAATTAAATAATCTCAAACTAGTTCTAATCGAGCTAAGCGACAATTAGCTCGTCGACGATTCAATTCATGTACAGCCCTAGTTTAAATTAAATAAAATATAAGAAAATGAAGTTAGATCCACATAATTAGAGCTATGATTTTGAATATACAACTTTTAATTAGGAAAGTATCACATAAAGATATCTCAGACTTAACAGACAACATAAACATTATCATAATTTTTTATGTCATTTATTTCATAATAAGTATCTTAATTGTTTTTGAATTCATAAGTAAAACAAAATTACTTGATTTATATGATTGAAATATAGTAAAAATATTGTGCATGAATTTCTAAGTTTATTCTCTTAAAATTTCATGATTTATATGAATGCATTTTCATGTGCTTCTTAGGACTAAAAAGAAGGCTAGGGTGAACTCAATATCTAGACAAAGTCCCACACTTTGTTTACTGAACAACTTTTAATGCTAAAGTAGTTTTTTATTTAATGAAGTGCCTGGTACATATCATGCAGTATTCGGTCCCATACAGCTTCTTTGTCTTTTGCAAATTCTCGGGTCCACAATCGAGTCGTTATTTCATATATGTCTCTATCTGTATTATAAATATTAGTAATCCCCAGAACAAGCGGAGCATCCCAATTAGGTTCAGACAAAAGTGCACGGATTGATGGTATAACCTTTGATACAGTGCAAGCAGCATTCCACTGCTCCTTGATAACGTCTGGAGAGATGCTTCCATTGTTGTTAATGTTGGGATGAAAAATTTTGGTCTTGAATGTAACTTTTGGAGGTATGAAAGGGTAGTTGTGTGGGAAGTCAATCGAAATGTGAAATTTTCCACCAACAAAAGGGCTTTCAGTAGGTCCCGTAATAGTTACTTCCCAATGAAACATGTCTTTAGAAACTTCACAAATGGTGAATGATTCGGGAGGATTTTTCTTCAATTCCTTCAACTCCGTTTTAATCCTCTTCAAAGCCATGAACAAGTACCCTAAAACTCAAGTATTATTGTAATCATAAAGATAAATTATTATCGCTCTCAAACTCAATCACAGCTAGGGTTTCTTCCTTATTATATCATAATCCCCATTCACTTCAAATCTGTAATTTTGTGTGATTGATGTTGTTGTTAATATAAGCATGTACATATAAAGGCAAGGGAAATAAATGGTAAGTAAAATACATTGAAGGAGAATATACTCAATAATAATATATTAATAAAAAATTAATTATATGTCTTATAATACATATAATTAAAAAATACCATGTTACTTATTTATAATTTGACAAATATAAAGTTATGAACAAAGTTTCGATCAATGTTTCAAATTTGGTTCAGTTCAGAGGTATTGGGAAGTGTGATGTTACACTACTGCCGCTGTAGTCGTTCCTGTTATGAAAGAGTTTTATGCAAATATTTATGGAATCAACCAAGGATTTGTCTATGTGTGAGGCAGGTTTGTACCATTCACTCCCTCGAAGATTAATGATTTGTTTATGATTGAGAACGTGCATATCTGTCATTATACGAATTTTAATGCGACGAGAGACAACATAAATGAAATTTATCGATACTTGACGAATGAAAATGAAGATTGAGAGATAAGAGACAATGGATTTGTAAGTTTATCAGTTTACAAATATAAGATGTTTCTTTACTAAGGGTAATTTTATTCAAAATAAATTAAGTAAGTTTTTGTCGGAAAAAAAAAAAATAGAAATTATATTTTTCTTAATAAATGTTATGCAGTTATAATAAATATTAAGCATATCTAAGACTATTAAAATAATATCATCATAATTCTAATAACTTGAATATTTATTTGAAATTTGTGTATTTGAAGAAATAATTATAATTTTATTTATGGTTTCCTCAAAATGTTATTTTCCTTCATGATTAAAGCTTAATCAAATTACCTTACCCAAAAGTGATCAGGATGAGTCTCAAAATCATTTATCTCGTTTCATAATAATGCAATGTTAATTATGTATTGAATTTATTTCAAAATAAAAACTATAATTTTGTGAATCATCCTAACTCAAGAAATTAATTAATACAATAATAAATATTTTTCTCCTTTATAATATGAATCACATAGGTCGTAGTTGGTCAAGTAGGTCGTAGTTGGTCAAGTAGGTCGTAGTGGTGAGTTTTGCAGATGTATGTTGGTGGCAAGGGCTGGAGTTAGAAGCTGAATGAGCTGTGGACCAAATAGGTTGCAGGTGGCCACATAGGTCATAGCGGTGAGCTATCATGATGTATGCCGGTAATAAAGGCCAGAGTTGAGAGCTACATGAGCTCCGAATCACATGAGTCGTATTGGTGAGTTATAATGATGTTTATAGGCCACAGAGAATGGAATCAGAAGTTGCACGAGTTATGGACCATGTAGGTCGCAGTGATGAGTTGTGATGGTGTACGTAGGTCACATAGATCATATTCGGAAGTTGCACGAGTTGTGGACCACGTAGGCCGTTGTTGATTGCGTGGACCATAGTGAAGAGTTATGATGACATTTGTAAGTCGTAGAAGCCAGATTTGGGAGCTACACGAGATGTGGACCATGTAGGCTTTAGTGGTGGGCTGTAATGAGAGAGCTTTAGGAGTCCGTAGAAAGTCATTATCTTCCGTGTGTATTGTTACATCTTTCATTAGGATGTGTCATTGTGATGTATGTGGATTATATTGTTATAATATCATTAGGGTCTGTCGTTACACTGTGTGTAAGTTGCATTATTATACCATCTTTGAGAGGCGTCATTAAAATGTATTGAAAAGTGTTGTTCTATAGGATGTCATGTTACTTTGCAATGTATGTGAGATTCCACACCACATTTAGTGATTTCACAAGGGATTTCATTGCAATGAGTCAAGGGCAGTCAATGGCAACCTACGGGTAGTGGCGACAGTGGTCGATGAATACAAGAGTGAGAGTATTCGACGAATCTGCAGTGTATAAGTGATACTAGACTTAAGCTTTTCTTCTAAGCTTTTGTCTTCTTTTGGATCAAGTTCTCTCATCCTCCCTCTAAGAGGAGGGTATGTCTATAGTTATAGAGTATGGGAGAGGTCTCTTTACCAATAAGGGAGGAATTTGGACCATCACATCGAGCGACCCAAGAAACTCCCTCGATCGGACTGCATTCAGTGAATATTTGAGTGCCTTAATGATGCTAAAATTAAGTAATATCGGGCCCATTGGATTTTTCTGTTAAATTTTTATTTGTGGCTCACATTTATTTTAATAACTTATTAATAACTTATGTCTTTAATTTTATAACATAAGTTCTTTATTTTCTTGACTCATAACTTATATTATAATAAATGTTAACTTATGATAACTTAAGTTATTTATTTTCTTAACTCATAACTTATGTCATAATAAATTATAACTTAAGTTATTTATTTTTATAACTCATGATAACTTAAGTTATTTATTTTTTAACTCATAACTTATGTCATGATAAATGATAACTTATGTTCTTAATTTTAATAACTCATGAAAACTTATGTTATTTATGCATAACTTATGATAACTTATGATATTTATATTTGTAACTCATGTAACCCCTAAAATGAATAAAGGTTACTAACTTATGTCATTGATTTTGATAAAAAAAATCAATTAATTTATTAAATTATCATAAATTATATTTGTTAGTAACTCCTTGATGAATGGTGGTTAAATAGAGCATGATTTAGAGAATGTGTCATCTCTCTTCCTAACAGACCCCGTACATTTCCCTTCATCAGAAAATACAGAAAGTTGAAAGGGATTAGAGAGAGAAACTACATCTCTTCAAGATCAAATTTTATCATCATGAATACAGATATATGTTACTTTATTATAGATATGTGAAAATCATGAATTTAAAAAAATATTGGCTGTTATGTATTTTTAGAATTTGTGTCATAAAGTTCTAACATAAATTTCTTACATGTGGTATCAGAGCCTTGATTACAAAATTTATGATTTTCCATATAATTTTATTTATATTAATTTTATTAAATTTCTGCTTCGAATTAGATCTTGAATTAGACCAAAGTAAATTGATGTGATTGAAATTATTGTTTATTTGATGTCGATGTTATGTTTAATTTGTTAGTCACCAAAGTGACCAAATTAGTAAGTTTAATAGACGTCAAATTAAATAAATTCAATTACTCACGAATTTGTGATGCTTGTTATGAAATAATTTAATATTTTATTACGAAAATATTAAAATTCATTGATTATAAAATATTTCTGGATGACCTAAAAGTTGATCATTTGTTTTATAATCTTTGAATATAATTGTAGTTTATTTATATAATTAATTAAGATATGTTTATATATCCAAAGATAATAAACATGTATAATTTGAGTAGAAACAATTATTAATTATTAAATTTAACTTAAGCATCAATTATGTTTATTATCGTGTATTGTTATATCACCCAAAGAAGATTTCAATACACTATTATAATATTAATTATTATTTTAATATGATTTTATATGAATATCTATGTAAGTTTAATGTTCGAAGCATTAATGTACGAGCATGTTTTATTTATTTGCAGTAACTACTCGTATTTTTCTTCATTCGCAAGCTACATTTGTTCAAACATTCAATGGGCTTAATTTCTCTGAATGACGTGAGCAAGTCCAGTTTCACCTTGATGTTCTTGATCTTGATTTGGCACTCACGACTGAGAAACCCCCTGCTATTACTGATTCTAGTAGTGCTGAGCAAATATCTTTCTATAAAGCTTGGGAAAAATCAAACAGATTAAGCTTAATGTTTACGCGATGACTGTAGCAAACAACATTAAGTGTACATTTTATAACACTAAAAGTGCTAAGAAATTTATGAAATTTGCTGAGAATTATTCTCAGTTTAACTCTGCTGATAAGTCTCTTGCTGGGACACTATTGAGTACGTTAATCAACATGAAATTTGATGGTTCTCGTACTACGCATGAGCATGTCGTTGAAATGACGAACATAGCAGCAAGACTTAAGAACCTGGGAATGGAAGTGAATGAAAATTTCCTTGTGCAATTTATCATTAACTCCTTGCCTCCTGAGTATGATCCATTTCACATGAACTACAACACTATGAAAGATAAGTGGAATGTGAATGAACTACAATGTATGCTCATTCAAGAGGAAGCAATGCTTAAGAAAAAAGCAAATCACTCCATTAATCTCATGGGTCACCAAAGAAGAGCTGTAAAGAAACCTGGAAAGAAGAATGGAAAGGGCAAGCAAGGACAACTAAAGTTGAATGTGTCATCTGCCCCAATTCATAAAGAGGAACATAAAGGAATTAAGTGCCATTTTGCAGAAAGCTTGGACACTATCAAAATAAGTGTCAAAAGCGCAAAGACTTGTTCGAAAAGAAAGGTAAACCTTGTGTTTCTATATGTTTCGAATCAAATTTGGCAGAAGTTTTTTATAATAATTGGTGAATTGATTTTGGTTGTACCACTCATGTTTCTAACACGATGCAGGGATTCCTTACAACCCAAATCATAAACCCAAATGAAAAGTTTGTCTTCATGGGAAACCGAGTCAAAGAACCAGTTGAAGCTATTGGAACATAGAGGTTAATTTTAGATACTGGACATCATTTAGAACTTTTTCAAACATTTTATGTCCCTTCTGTTTCTCGTAATTTGGTTATATTGTCTAAACTTGATTTTATTGGAAATGGCTACTTGAGTTTATTTAAATACGGTCATCTCATACGTTCTAGTATTCTTTGTGATGGTCTATATAAGTTTAAACTTAATAACCTTTGCGTTGAGACTCTGATGACTTCGCATCATAATATTGGTACTAAACGTTTTTTTTTATGAATGAAAATTCAGCTTATTTGTGGCATAAATGTTTGGGTCATATATCCAAAGAAAGAATTGAAAAATTAGTAAAGAATAAAATTCTTAATGAATTGGATTTTACTGATCTTGGCCTCTGTGTTGATTGTATTAAAGGAAAGCACACAAATCACACACTTAAGAAAGCCGCCACAAGAAGCACACAGCTCCTTGAATTATAGACACCGACATTTGTGGACCTTTTGATGTTCCATCTTTTGGTTGAGAGAAATATTTTATCACCTTTATTGATAACTTTTCACATTATAGGTATGTCTACTTATTGCATCAAAAATCTCAAGCTATAGATGCCTTAAAGGAGTATATAACTGAGGTTAAGAGACAATTAGACAGAAAAGTGAAAATTATAAGGTCTGATAGAAGCGATGAATATTATGGAAGTTACAATGAATCTGGACAATGTCCAGATCCATTTGTTAAATTCCTTCAAAGTAATGGCATATGTGCTCAATACACTATGCCTTAAAGGAGTATATAACTGAGGTTAAGAGACAATTAGACAGAAAAGTGAAAATTATAAGGTCTGATAGAAGTGATGAATATTATGGAAGTTACAATGAATCTGGATAATGTCCAGATCCATTTGTTAAATTCCTTCAAAGTAATGGCATATGTGCTCAATACACTATGCCACAAACACCACAACAAAATGGTGTGCAGAATTGCGAAACCGTACTCTAATAGAAATGGTTAGGAGTATGATGAGTAATTCTTCTTTACCCTCATCATTGTGGATGCATGCCTTAAAGATTGCTGCATATTTATTAAATAGGATTCCTAGTAAGGCAGTTCAAAAGACTTTTTTTGAACTATAGACAGGAAGGAAACATAGTTTAAGGCATCTCCTTGTTTGGAGTTATCCGGCAAAAATAAGGATATATAATTCACATAAAAAGAAACTAGACTCAAGAACAATCAGTGGTTTTTTCATTGGTTATCCAGAAAAATCTAAAGGGTATAGATTTTATTGCCCTAACCATAGTACAAGAATCATTAAAGCCGGAAATGCTAAGTTCATTGAAAATGGCGAAGTTAGTGAGAGTTTGGAACCACATAAAGTGGAGATCCAAGAAATTAGGGTTCAAGTTCCTTTACCCAAAATTTCTTCTCAAGTTATTATTCCTACAATTGTTGAACAGTTTGACAACTTACAGAAACAACAAATAAATAATCAAACACCACACAATGAAACTTTCACTAATGAACCTGCATTAGATGAACCACATGAAGTAGCGCCTATAAAGTCTCAAAAACAAAAATGATCTGCTATTTCTGATGATTATGTGGTTTATCTACATGAGTCTGAATTTGACTTTGGAGTTAATGAAGATCCGGATTCATTTTCATAAGCCATAAAAAGTGAAAATTCTTCTAAATGGTTAGATGCAATGAAAGATGAGTTGAAATCGATGGATCACACCAAAGTCTGGGATATCGTGAATTGCCTAAAGGTTGTAAAAGAATCAGATGTAAATGGGTCTTTAAGATTAAGCGCGACTCGAATGGCAATATTGAACGATATAAAGCTAGAATTGTTGCCAAAGGTTTCACTCAGAAAGATGACATTGACTACAAAGAAACATTTTCGCTGGTTTTTAAGAAAGATTCATTTAGAATTATCATGACATTAGTAGCTTATTACGATTTGGAGTTACACCAAATGGATGTGAAAACTGTCTTTCTGAATGGGAATTTAAATGAAAAGGTCTACATGATTCAACCTGAAGAATTTTCGATTGAAGGAAAGGAACACATGGTGTGTAAACTTAAGAAATCAATATACAGACTTAAGTAAGCTTCCTGACAATGGTATCTTAAGTTCAATGATACCATCACGTCCTTTGGATTTAAAGAAAATATTGTTAATCGGTGTATATATCTAAAGTTCAGTGGGAGAAAGATAATATTTCTTATTATGTATGTTGATGACATCTTGCTGGCTACTAATGATTTTGGTTTATTATATGAAACCAATAATTTTATCCTTAAGAACTTTGAAATGAAAGATATTAGTGAGGCATCCTATGTGATTGGAATTGAAATATTTTGTGATAGATCACAAGGATTGTTAGGGTTGTCTCAGAAAACACATATCAAAAGAGTTCTTATAAGATTCAATATGGAAAGGTGCTCAGCAAGTGTTGCTCCAATTCAAAAAGAAGATAAATTAAGCCATATGCACTGTCCAAAGAATAATTTGGAACATAAACAAATGGAAGAAATTTCTTATGCATCTATTGTTGGAAGCTTAATGTATGCTCAGACTTGTATCAGACCAGACATTAGCTTTGTTGTCGGGATGTTGGGCAGGTATCAAAATAATCGAGGAATAAATCATTGGAAAGCTGCAAAGAAAGTTTTGAGGTATCTACAATGAACAAAGGACCACATGCTCACTTATAGAAGATCTAAAGATCTTGAAGTGATAGAATATTCAGATTCAGATTATGTTGGATGTGTTGATACCAGAAAATCAACATTTGGTTATTTATTCCTTTTGGCTGAAGGAGCAATCTCATGGAAAAGTGCGAAGCAGACTATCATAGCTGCTTCCACTAAGGAAGCTGCATTTGTGGCTTGCTTCAAAGCTACAATTCTGGGTTTATGGCTACAGAATTTTATTTCAGGACTTGAAATTGTTGACAGTATTGGCAAGCCTAGCAGTCTTCTTTTCCAAAAATGACAAGTATTTCAAAGGTGCTAAACACATGAAATTAAAATACCTTGTCGTTAAGGAAGAAGTTCAGAAACATAGGGTGTCAATTGAGCATATCAACACCGATCTCATGATTGCGGATCATTTAACGAAAGGGTTGTCACCGAAGACATTTAACGAACATGTCGTGAGAATGGGCATTACAAAAACCTTTTATTAGTTTTATGCTCTTCGTATTTTGACACATTTAGCTCAATTTTTTTTTGTTTCTGATATTTATAATCTTGTTTTTACCATTAGTGTACATTTTATGTTACATGTTGTTTAAATAAGATTTATCTTTTAATAGAAATTATGGGACCATGATGTTAATTCTCATTATGTTAAGTATGTAAATGATATTGTGATAAATGGAATGAACTGTGTCGAAAAATTGATACACAACCGCCATGATTCAAATTAATTTCACACTTATTAAATAATTTCATACTTACATTTTATGCATTATGTTATGCAATATTAAAATTATGTGAGCCAAGTGAGAAAATGTTAAATTTTTATTTATGGCTCACAATTATTTTAATAACTTATTAATAACTTATGTCATTATTTTTATAACATAAGTTTTTTATTTTCTTAACTCATAACTTATGTTATTTATTTTCTTAACTCATAACTTATTTCATAATAAATTATAACTTAAGTTATTTATTTTTTTAACTCATAACTTCTATCATGATAAATGATAACTTATAACTCATGAAAACTTATGTTATTTATGTCATAATTTATGATAACTTATGATATTTATATTTGTAACTCATGTAACCCCTAAAATGAATAAAGTTGACTAACTTATGTCATTGATTTTGATAGTAAAAAACAATTAATTTATTAAATTATCATAAATCCTGTTGGTTAGTAACCCCATTGATGAACGGTGGTTAAATAGAGCATGATTTAGAGAATGAGTTCTCTCTCTTCCAAACTCACCGGTACATTTCCCTCAATCAGAAAGTACAAAAAGTTGAAAGGGATTAGAGAGAGAAATTCTATCTCTTCAAGATCAAATTTTATCATCATGAATACAAGTATGTGTTAGTTTATTATAGATATGTGAAAATCATGAATTTAAAAGATCTTAGCTATTATGTATTTTTAGAATTTGTGTCATAAAGTTCTAACATAAATTTCTTACATTTTCTCGCTGAGACGATCGATCTGACTATTTATTTGTCATATTTTGAATATATTTCACATTTCAATTATATATTGAAAGCTTCTAAAACTAGTTTAATTGCTTGATTTCGGCTTGATATGACTTGAAGTTGACCAATATCTGTATCGCTGAGTCTGTATCTTCGATTCAGTATTGTAAGTTTGCTAAATTAGAGTTTTTGGTAAATTTTGATCAAAGTTTGAATGTTCTTTGCTAAAAACTTGTCTCGAGATTCTTATCATTCTTTGAGATTCATGTTAAATGATGAAAATTTATTGATAGCGTATAATGAAAATTTCTAACTTCTCCATTACTTTCTCTATAAAATATTCTTCTTTTTGGGCAATAAGAAACTCAAGATTAGTTCAAACTTTTGTTGGTTGGTCATGTTGTGCGTGCAATTAAGGCAGAGGAATGAGTTGTATCTCCAGAGTAAAAGAGATAATCATAAATTGTTGCACCTAAGGTTTGATCTACTCTTAATGCCATCGGCATGCCTCCCTCCTTAACAATTTCAATCTCATTTCTTTTTTTATTATTTTCTTAATTGATATGAATTTATTTTAATTTTGTATTGATGATTTATTTTTATAGATCTAACATTAAATATCCAACATGTCAGACACAAAAGTAAATATACAAATAAAATATACTACACAAATATCAGGGCTTTAGTTATATTATATTTTGAGCCTTGTTGAAACTTTATATAAACCCTTATTAAGCTTCTTAATAAATTTATTTACAAGTTTTAAATAATAGCTATTTTGATCATGCTAGAGTCTAGCAACAAATTCTTAATTTTGTTCACTTAGCAATCAAATATTTATGAGAAAATTTCTTTAATTAATTAGTTATGTAAATGATTATAAATAAGCTTTATTCGAAAAAATATTACCTGCAGAGTCCAATAGCAGGGCGACACGTGGCAAGTGGGCCCCACCATCATTAACACTAGGCTAATGTCAATGTATGATGACAGGGCCCACTTGCCACGTGGCGCCCCACCACTGGATTGCGTACGTGCGGAGTGCACACCTAATATTTGTTCGCTTTATTCAAGTTGAGTTAGAGTTTTTTTTTTTTGTAGATTTTGGTTTAATTTGCGACCATTAAATTGGAAAAAATTCATTAGAATCGATATTAGATTCAAATCATTTATATTTTGATTTAAAATGCGGCTTTTATTAATTAAGAAAACAAATTTAGATAAGTATCTATTGACTTAATGAAGAGAATATAAAAAAATTGACTTTATAATTTTTCTTTTATATTTACTCTCTTAAATATATCTAAATATATTTATATTTATTGTCATTTATTTCATAATAAATACATTTATTATGTTTAAATTCATCAGTAAAATAAAATAATTTAATTTAAATTATATACACATAATAAAAACATAGTGCATGAATTTTTAAAATTTATTCTATCAAAATCAGTTCAAATATTCCAACCAAAAAACAAAATTTAAAGCTCCTACTTCTTCTCTATTAATTCACTATATATATATATATATATATATATATATATATATATATATATATATATATATATATATATATATATATATATATATATTATAAAAAGTTAAAACCTAAAAGAAAATAATATTGTTTATGGATAATTACATATCCTTTAACTCATTCTTAATCCTCCTAAATGCCATAAATAAAAACCACAAAGCATAAATACCATAATAATCATAAAGAATGTTTAGTTAATCTCTCTTAATGCATGAGCTTAGCAACTCTGTCATTTTACTTTCACCTGATTAATTATAATGTTAGAACAAACATGTATATATAAAGGCAAGAGAAAAAGTAATAAGTGAAAGGCATTAAAGTAGAAAATTTCTCATCAATATGTATATATAAGCATAGAAAAATTTACTATCTATGCCTAATAATACAAAAAATTATTATCATCCACTCTCCAAGAGAATCGCCCTCCCCCAGTCCCTTTTCTTTTGGAAAAATATGCCACAAGATTTTTAATGAGACGATTAATATTGCCAGTTGACTTGTTGAATAGGCATCATCGGTCGGTTGACCCTTCAGGTAAGGACGACAGGCTAGTTTTGTGAAGATAGCCGGTGCGACTGATCCTGCCGATTGATAATAATCGTTATAATGTAATGATCAGGTCGTCAACCATATATCCCACCGGAGGAATTTATGTCTACTGAGTAAAATTAGGTTATCAGATAGAAAGTGAGTCACTGTAACCCAATTAGTAGTTTACCATTGGGTGAGGAGATCTCACTGAAGATTTTGAGGCTCACGACCCCATGATCTATTGAGAGTTGTCTCGTTTGTCTCTAGGGTTAGGATACGTCACTTTTTCGTGTATTAGTTTATCGGTACGGATGAACTTTGATTAGCGTAAGCCAATTGGTCTCTTGGGTCGTCATATCATTTTTGGTGGCTCACCTTGATCACGTCATTCTTTCTTAGACAGTTAGATTGATTGTTGTGAAAAAATGACGGCAATAAAGCGAAAAATCAGATCAAGAAAAATTCACAATCATAAAAGAACACAGAGCGACACACAGATTCACGTGGTTTGATAAATTTTCTTACGTCAACGGAGCTGCAGAGGATTTTATTAGTTCGAGGAATTACACCGTCAAGCACCTCGACGTTTACAAGAAAAAATCTATATTTTTCTTCTCTCCTTATCTCTCTTGCCCTCATATAAGAGGACTTGGCTTGGCCTGACAATTTATGATAGGCCAAAAGAGACTATTTAAAGAAAATGGGAGAGAGGTAGGTGGAGAGAGATAGGTGGGAGAGAGGTAGGTGAGACGCGGTAAATGAGATAGGTAAGCCACGGGCTCCATATATTTAACAAAATTGCATTGAGATTCATGCTGACACATTTTCTATAAACATATACATGAAAATGTGGTCGGATCTTGACTTGAAATTAAGAACTTAAAGATTTAGTAAATCTTAGAGCTTCAACCAATGCACGAACTTAAAGATTATTATCAACAATGACTTCCAACATTTCATTATCATTATCTACAGTGAAGAAGCAAAAAAAAATTTTAGAACCTGGGCATATAATACTTTTTTCGAAAAATTTCTCAATAGTTTCACGCATTTTATTTTATTTCTTTAGATATTTATATATAAAAGTAAATATATAATGATACAAAATTATAACCTATAACGTCTTTTTTCAACTATTACATTTTTCTTTTCATTTATGATCATGAATTAAGATATTCCATTAAATTTTGATAATATCTTGAAATATAAAATTAGTTGTAATTTAAACAATATAATTTAAAACTAAATTATTTTCTTTATATTATTAACATTAATATAATTTATTTGTTATATATATATATATATATATATATATATATATATATATATATATATATATATAATAATAATAAATTATTTACATACATATCCCTTCATTCCTATATCTTTACACATCTAACCCCTAAACTTCAATTTGTACATAAATACCATCTTACATGCATGAAAAGTTATAATTTACTTCTTAAAAATTAAAATTCTGGTATTTTTTAATGTGAAAGGAAAGATTAGATGTTAGATATGTAAATACATGATTTAGTTGGTATAATGTAAGCGCATCAACAAAAAATATCTATATTTAAATAATTTTGTGCCTCAAGATTAGTGCCAAGAGATTTAAGAAAGATATTTAAATAATTTATACTTGAGCATGTTAGTATTGTACAAAGAATCTCAATAAGAGTGGAAGTGTACATTGATCACTGTTAAATTTTGTAGGGCTCACTTACCACGTGTATTTTTTTGATCTGTGAGCAGAAAATCTCAAACAAAGGGAAACGCAGCGGCTCTCATTTTCGACCGGCAGTCCGTAATTCGTCGCTTGCTTAGTCCTCATCTTGCCAGGTAAAACGCTCTCTGAAACCCTAATTATTGTTCCGTGAATCCTGACGTTGTGATAAAGATTGAAGTCCAAACCGTGAGGAATCTCATTGAATTTTTCAGTTTTTGTGATACTAAGTCTATTTACTTCAGGTGAACTAGTCAAGCGCTGGATTTTCCGTCGATCTGAGCTTTGCGTTGTTTTCCGGTTTTCTTGTGTATTTTTTTATAGTTTTTTGGTGTGTTTCACTGGCTTTTACGGAAATGAAATCGTTTTGAGCTTTTCAGGTGTCTATTGTGCTTTACTGTAGGCTTGTACGAATATAATCTTCAACGCCCAGTGATTTTCTATGATAAACATGAACTTGTTTAGCGTAATTTTCACAATGTGATGAAAAACAAGCTGAGCCAGCAGACGGGAAGAGAGAGCTGAGTGGGGACCATTTTTTCTCCTTGATTATTTATAATCTTGTTCCTCAGGACAGATCAGTTACTTTGGTGGCTGATGAGAAATTTTTTGTCATTTGCGACAAACAATCTATTGTGATAAATGAGCTTGTTTTTGGTCACCTAATTAATGTTACTGGATTGTTGCCCGGTTGAACTTGGCTTTGTAGACACTTTCTTGAATAATATTTTCAAATTTGTAAGTTATATCAATTTGTATGTATATAGGCTATAACTTAGTTCATTTGTTATATTAATTCAAAATAGGGGTACAATGGTTGGTTTTAAATTCAGTTCCATATAGGGAGTTAAGCAACATTTAGTTTTTAAAGGTCTCGAGCAAAACTCAAACTTGTGACCTCTACCCTGGGAAGTGGGGAGCTTAGTGCTCGACCTAGAACTCCTGCGTGTATGTAAAAGTGGTAGTTTTAGTGAGAGTCTTTATAACCTGTATGTTTCTTTTTAAAATATGATAAATGATCAAATCTTAATAAAAATTGATCAAATTATATTTCTGAGCATGCACTGAGTCTATTTTGAATATTTTATAGCATTTTATTTTATTTATTATTTTTATTTTTCAAGAGAAAAAGTCTAGGAATATCATTTTCTTTAGGGTTATTTTGTTAGTAGTATTTATTTTTTTTCTTACAGTTTATTTATTTTAAAATTTGAGTTAGTTTAAATAATCTTTACATACCTATTTTGGTAAATAAGGATGGATAAGCCATGCATTTCATTATCCTATGAAGTATAAAATTTTAGTGGAAAAAATCAAATCTAACAATTTTTGTTGAGATCACTTTTAAATGATCCACAATATGATACTCTGTGCTCCTCTTTTGCGGCAAAGCAAAGGTTAAGACGATGAAGCGCTCGAAAATGACAATTTTCGGGTTTTTAACTTTCGTGAATCAATTTTCGCGAACCGGCGCCTAAGCGCGAACTATCGACGCTTAATCGAAATCCGGCGCGTAAGCGCCGAGCCTGCGCTTAGCCGCCAATACCCAAATTTTTATAATTAAAGTATATGCACTAAATCATTTGGTTAATTACCCTTAATTACCTGCATACTAATTCTCCCCGTAAATCTTCTAATACTCGAAATCAAAGCTTTACAACTAACGATTCCACACAAATTTCACAAAAATAAACTTATATTAAAACAAACGTAACATTCAATACAATACTAGAATTTTTATCCAAACATAAACGACAAAATTCTCAAAATACAAGACACTATAATCTTAAACTCGATAAGTGTATATTTCTAAGATGTAACCATCACATCATCGACATATATAAAAACATTAAACACACCAAACATGAACCTACAAGAACATTAACATAACACATAAGACACTAAACAAATAAATAAAACACTTTTAATTCCACTCTCCAATACTCAATATAACCCGACCACTATTATTTAATTGACCATTCAGAATATAAATTTGATGTAACGGGCGATCATTGTTCATTCTTATATCATATTCTTCAATCCATTTCCGTTCTTCACAAACATCGCCTTATCTATTTCTTCCACATACCTCGAATGATTGAATTACATCTCGAGTTGCCATCCCATGTGATCCATGTAGTAATATCATTGATCTTTACTTCCACGAAGTCACTCGGGCTTCAATTTTTTATAATCATCTCTCGCAATACCTTGAATGTTAATGCCCAGATATCCATTAAATAACTCCTTAGCACTATCACTAATGAACTTACTTTTATCGTAATCTTGTTTCTTCTTCATCTCGTTCTCCCAGAAGACATAGCTCAAAATCTTCTTAGACTTCGTAACGAAAATAGACTTTGCCAAGTGTTTTCATTAAGTCGTACCTTTATGATTTCGGAGATGCTGTAATATTCTCCAACACGTTTAGAATCTCCTAAATAACTCCCACAACTCCCCCACGATCTAGGCTCTAAATTCACATTTTTCACGTTTTTTATAACCGTGGCGCTTAAGCGCCAACTAAGTCAGCGCTTACCGCTGCACAATTTAGCACAAAATCGTTAAGTGTCCAAATTCTCATTCCGACTTCTCTTAATCATCAATTAAGGTCAAATAAACTCCACTTAAGTTTTAAAACTCTAAATTACTACCACTAAAAACATAAAAACAAACCAAACAAACACACAAAACAAACATAAAACAAACAAAATCATAAATACGGGTTGCCTCCCACAAAGTCATTGCTTTAACGTCTTCACTCGACATACCTTAACTCATTATTGTTTCGACCCAACTTTAAATTCTCATCTCGATTTAGATTTAATATCAAAATATGTTTTAAGTCTCCGTCCGTTAACTTTAACATTTTTCCGCCTTATGATTTTGAAAATCTACGACTCCATAAGAATAAACTTTTATCACAATGAATGAACCCATTCACTGACTTAAGTTTTCCAAAAATATTCTTTAAATCCGCATTATAAAGAAACTTGTCATTCTGTCACATTTTGGCCAATCTTCCGATCATGCCATAACTTCATCTTTTCCTTATAAATCTTAAAGATTTTCATAAGATTCATTCCTTATTTATTCAAGCTCATTCAATTGCACAATCTTTTTTCGACAAAGATCTTTCAAATTATAATCGAACTCTTTAATGTACCTAACAAGCCTTACGCTCAAGTTCAAAAAGTAATATACAAGCTTTTCCAAAAATCAAATTTATATGAACATTCCTATGCATGTTCTGTATGTACCTATAGGCCCACAAAACATAATCCAAACTTTAATCGACCAATCTTTCTATTCGATTAACAATTTTTTCAATATTCTTTAATTTCACGATCGGATAATTCAACCAAATCACTGTCTGGATGATAAGCGCAGTTAATGCGATGATTAATATGATATTTCTTTCGCTAACTTCCCAATAATCACATTTCTAAAATGACTTCCCCCATCGTTTATGTTTACTCGTGATATTCCAACTGAGAAAATAAATTTTTCTAAAAACTTTGCAACACTTCGAGCATCACATCAAGAAAAGTAATAATTTCAATCCTTCTGGAAACATGCCTCATCGCTATCAAAATATAAACATTTTCGAAAGATGGCGTAAATGGTCCTATAAAATCTAATCCCCTAAACATCAAATATTTCAACTTCTAACATATAATCAAGTGACATTTCATTTTAAATATCACACATCAACACATCTATCACATTTTTTAATATAAACATTTACATCCTTAAAAATTGTGGCACAATAAAATTGATTTAATATTTTATATAATAGCTTATCACTACCTCCAAAATATCCCCCATAATTAGAATCATGATATTTTGAATAATTTCATAAGTCTCTTCCAAAGGTACACATCTTCGAATTATAAGATCCTTTCCTCGTTTATATAAAAATGGGGTCATCCTAAAAATAAGTCTTCTCTTGATCGTACAAAAATTTCTTCTTTTCATGATATGTCAAACCACAGGGTATAATATTACTGACAATAAGTTTACTATGTCTCCATACCACGAAACACTCCATTCTTTTAACAAGGAATGCTTTTTCATCGTAAAATTTTCATTAATTTCTTCAATATCAATAAGTAAAACATTTCTTTCAATTTCAAGCCCTGACAAACGACGCAATTGACATCGTAACCCTTTCTATCTACTATTTCAAAATCAAATTAAAAGAAGAATCCATATTATCGATTCTCGATTTTGCATTATTTTTCTTCATTAAGATTTAATGTACAGTAACGACAGATGAACACATTTGGGCCCAATTAAATACGATTAAATTCATCAAAGCATAAATACTATAATAATAACTCTTCTATAGCGATATAATTAATTGGAAATTTCTTCATTAAGAAATTTACTAACATAATAAATTACTTTAAAAATTTTATCATATTTCCGACCCAAAACACCACCAATGGGAAGATAATCACTAGCATCACACATTAATTCAAAAGTGTTTTTCCTAATTGGTGAAATTAATACAAAAGTGTTGATTAATTTTTCTTTTAATGTTTCAAAGGCTTTGGCTACAGTCATCATCAAAATTAAAAATTGCATCATTTTCAAGAAACGCATAAATGTTTTGTAATTCAAAATCTACGAACGCCCGTAGAATCCAAAGATGTCCTAAAAACTTTTAATTCCCTTACATCGTCAAAGGTAAATTATATATAACTGGAATTTTTATGATCTACCTCCAAATCTTTTCTCACAAATCCGACGTCCCAAAATAATTCCTCATACTACCATAAATCGACATTTTTCTCAATTAAGGATCAAATTAGTTTCTTCATACCTTTTAGAACTTTAGATGTATTGTTCTAAACATGATTCAAATGAAATTCCAAACACTCGAAAAATCATCCATAAAAAACTTTAATCCCTTTTTCAATTAAATCACAGCATAGCCTTCATACATCTCCTTCGAAATGTAGTTATGCATTACATAAACCAAAGGACATTCTTCAAACAAACGTACCATAAGGACTGTAAACGTAGTTTTCTCGATCCTCGTATACTCAATTTTAAGTAACTAATATATCCATCCATAAAACAAAAGTATTTATGCCCAACAATAATTATCCAACATTCATCTGTAGTACGGAGCTGAAAATGATCTTTCCTTTGCTGCAAGGTTTAATTTTCTATAAATCAATGATATTCACACCTCCGTAACTGGTTTCGTCGTATCATTCTCATCTTTTCATTAATACGCTACTCTTCCTTTCTGCATCATTGCACGACATGATTTAACCTACGCACTATCTCAAATAGGATAAATACTCTTATCCAACCATTTTAAAATCTTTCTTAACAACTTCTTCATGATGTGATTTAATCTCCCTTTGGGATCACCGCGATTTGCAATGATCTTCCATAAGAATTTCCGTGCATACAAATCAAGGACCATCTTGAATATCACGACCGTCCATCCAAAGTTTTCGTGTTTATTCGTAATTTTAAGAAATCCTCTTCTTATTTTTCATTAATCGAGAGGAAATTATAAACGTACAAGGTTGATGATTCACCTAAAACATTCTTCAAAATGATCGCAAGATTTTTAACTCAAGTTCAGAGGTTTTTCTAATCGTATGACCATAAGATTTATCTTTTTCAATCATATTCAACAATTCAAACTTTCATGAACATAATTTAAATCTTCGAAAAATCTTCGAATCAAAATAACTCATTTTCGCTATATTCAAATTCCTCTTCTTGCCTTTCTCTTCATAAGTCGATTCGAAACGACATTCACTTAAATATTCGATAACATCCATTCCAAAACACTCATCTTTCTTACCTTTCAGCAGATATTTCATCGATTTGAAATATTAAATGTACAATTCGATCATTAACCTCATCGCCACTCCCTTACACATCTATCACGCTCATTTCGTAAATTTTAAAAAGGTCTCCCAAAATTATGTATCTCTTTATCTTCCTCTATATCTAACACAACGAAATCCACAAGAAAAATAAATCGATCCACTTACAAAAACATATTCTATAACTCCTTGTGATACGCATCGAACGATCCTCGCTAATCACAGAAATGGCGCATTTTAGTTATTTCTCCTACCAATTTTCGAATATCGATGAGACATACGTTAATTCGTACCCAAATCACATGTGCCTTTTCCTACGAATCTTTCTCCGATCGCACAATTTCGACCGTGAAACTACTAGTTCTAAGTTTTTCAAGTAGTTTTTCCGAATTTATCTCACCGCACTCCTCACTGTGTTGGCAATGGGCCTCATTTTTCAAACTTCCTCTTTTATTAAGAATATTCTTCATAAATTTCGCATAGCTCAAGATTCGTTCTGTGTCTCGCAAATGGAATATTAATGTAGTTTTTTAATTATCTCCAAGAATTTTCAAAATTGTTTATCCAACTTTTCATTGACGAAGTCTCTCGAGGAAATGGAGGTGGTGGTTTTTCTAAATCAACCTGTGTGGAGAAATGTGTCTTTCAAACCTTTGGAGCATCCTCTTTAGGTCTTTCAATCTCTTCTTTCTCTACTTCAGCTTTTCGAACTCTACATTCCAATTCTTTTCCACTTCTCGCCTGAATTGCTTTCACTGTTTTCTTATTCTTTTCTCTTAGATTCACTTCGCACATTTCTAAGATTCCGAGACCTATTACTTGCCATATTTACAATTGGTTCTGACTGATTTTCAATATTTGTGATTGCTGCTCATCGAATTTAATCGATTTCCTATATGTGATACTACTTCTTCCATAGACAACTTCTTCTCTTTATTTCAGAAAAAAATATCATATAACCTCGGCTAATGTTTAATCTATTATTATTATTACTCCTTGTCACACTCTAACGTTTTCGTGTTCCCCACGTCGATTAACACCACCCCGATTATTGTTATTTCGCTAAAATTTAGATGATTCTTCCAATCAAGTTATAATAATCGAATATGAGTTGTTAGTTCGATTGCGCATTCACAAGCTTCTAAAGTAAGAATAATCAATCATTCGACCTAACGAATTTTCTCTAATCATGAGATTCGTCGAGAAAAATTCATCCCAAATCGGTCTATTTTCCTCGATATAAGCAAAGAATCGATTTGTTAACATTGTAAAAGCATCATTTTCATAACACGGGCTACCTTTTAAAGGATTTAACCTTTTCGTAATGCTCATCGATAATTATTAAGAATATTTCTTCAATTAAAGCATAAACACGTAAAACGTCGTACATTAATGATCCACTGCTACAAAGATTTACGATTAACGACATCCAACTAATTCATTATAAAAAGTTTCAATTATTAACCAATCTCAGACGATTACGATATTTCCCCCCGACGAGATCTTTAAATCTTTCTCATGTTTCATATATCGATTCTCCTTCAAACTAACAAAAAGATTATATCATTTCTCAACTATAGCCTTAGATGGTGGAAAATATTTTTAAAGAAAAATTTTTGTGACAATACCCCAGCCGACCGATCCAAAAAGCAATCTTAACGTAACCACATTTGGGCCTTTTATCCCCAAGGAGAAATGGGGTGCATTTGTGTTTCCAATGCTGATCATCCGAAACACCATCATATTTAAAAGAATAATACAACTCTAAAATTAAGAAGACGCAAATAAGGATCTTCGGCCAATAAGCCCCAAACCGATTATTCGACACCATCTCGGATAGTATTGTGTTTAAGCTCAAAAGCACTGCCAGCCTACAATGCGTTTTCGAATACTACCACGAAGCTTCATCTACCGGTAGGTTACAATACACCCCAGTGTCTTAATTTCGATGGATGCCAACATTTTGATTTTCATGATTTGCCATTTATTGAATTTTTTTTTCTTTTTCTCTGTATTTTTAATTTTTTTGATTTTCTTCGGAGGCTTTCTAATTCAATCGGTAGCGCACACGTCCTTCGTAACTCGAACTACGCATACAATAATAAAACAAAACAAAATACAACACACTAACAAAAACAAAGAAAAGTAAAAATTTATAATTTCTTAATTCTCTTTAAAATGCAATTTAAATTAATTTTTCCGCGCAACGACGCCAAAACTCATCCCACGCATATAAGTGCAACAACGCCAAAAACTGGCACCGTCGTATATAAGTGCGCCGATGATTTAAGATATGAAAATAATGATTTTATACTTTTATACTACGCAAGATACGTATCGTTTATCAAGTAATATAAGACTTTCTCGATTAAGCCCGAGATATCAAACCCACACGGAAAATGTGAAATCTTTAAAGGAATCAGAGAAACTATGTTTTTATTTTCTTTAATTATTTTCGAAAAGTATGTCTCGATTTTGAAAAGTTTCATACCGATATGTTCAAATTTTCTTAATAAAAATGCAAAGCAAGAAATTAAAATTACAATAACGAATAATCGGATGTAAAATAATATTAATTAGAATATCTTTTCTTTCCCTTTCACAAGAAATAATACCTAAAACATTTGTCACAAGTATTCAAATTTTTGTTTCGCGACAGATAAGAATGCGTTCTTACCCTTACTTCGTTCTATAAAGAATATACGTTAATTTAAAATTTATATTATTTAATACGACAGTGTTATAAGAGTACGAAATTTCTCACTTGCAGTTTCGATCAAGTACCACCACGTGCTAACTTCTAATAACAAAACTAAATTTCAAATCCAAATTGTGTTTTACCGTCACTCTAAAAAATCCTCTAATTTTACTCCTTTTATAAAAATATCTTCTAATATTACATTCAATTATATAATGCGCTCTCACCCATAATTTCATATGATTCTTACTAACTTTGGCGAGACAATACCGTACGGATTCATATAATCTCGCAAATTTTACAACTTAATAATTAAATAAGCAAGAACAAAATTTTAACCAATCACAACTTTCCAACTTTTAAACACTTGTACTTTCCACAACAATTTTCTTAAATTAATTACTTCTCCATTTAAGAAAGAAATATTAAAAGTAAACTACTCGACGCATCGAGTAAAATATAAAAATACATCGATTCGAAATTAAAAATAACGATAAGAAAAAATATTAAACGAAAACAAGTATTAATAAACTAAATAAAAGAAACACTTATCCGAAAATCCTCTCCACAAGACAAGCGAAGCTCCTCTAAAAAAACTTGACTCTTCGCTAAACTACTCCTCAGCAGTCTCCAACTCCGCTCGACTCGAATACGTACTTCGTACTTCAATAAAACTAAACTAAAAGAAGAAATCAAAATGGCAGCGTTAATACCACTCCGACCCTTTTCTCTTTTTCTACTCTCTACTCTTACTCTAAATAAAAACTTTAAACGCAACAAAGAATAACGAAAGTACTCTTCAAATGAAGTAAGAGTCTCTCAAATTGCCTCTCTAAATCTTTCCTAAGATTTATTTAAATAAGAACCAAAACGTGCCTTGCTGCCTCTTCAAAACGTGTCCGCATTCGATGCATCTACTAAGGAACGCCCCTCCTTCATTCAAACTCGTCGCCCAGTGAAGCTACGACGTTACCACCAAGAGTCGCATCTCATCCCCTTGAAATCGGGCGCCAAATCCATTTCCGAATCTCGATTTTTAACTCATACAGCCATTGCCAAATATGGGCTTTAGTCAAAGGCTAAATTGATTTTTCATTTTTTTGTTCCAAATTTGATCCAATTTTGCTCCTTTTATCATGACCATCCATTTTTATCATACATGTTAAAAATACAAAATATCTTCAATTAAAGCTACAATATCATTAAAAATATGTATAAAATGCATTAAAATACTATATATTTGTGCCAGATTACCATTTCGTATCACTGACAAGTAAAAGATCCATGCATCTTCCATCATTCTTTAATAACAAGTGGTTCTTTGGCCCCAATTATTGCCTTATAAATAACTATCGTCTCTCCAAAAATGACAAAATATTCATTGGCACCACATTGCATCACATTTCACTTCGTGGAACATCTCCAAATGTATAAACTCAACCAAGCACCGTTGATCCACGTGTATTTCATTTCCCCTTTCAACTAGTGAAGGTGGTAGGATCGATGATGCTTCGCATGACTAACTCCAGCTTCTTCACCATCGCAGTCAATACTACATTCTCACAACTCCCATCATCAATAATCGGCCGCATTTTCTTTCCACAGTACACTTGGTGCGAAAAATGTTGTCTTAGCCATGAATAGTCCTTCTCCGCTCAACTGTATCCTTTACGACTAGCATTTGTCTCTCATCTCCTCGTTCGGGGTTCCTCCTTACCCTCCTTCGCTTCCTCCTCACTTCCTCAACGACATCGCTTAAAGGAAAGAAACAAAAACAACTATTAAGGCAAATTCTGAGGTCGGGCCCATAGCCGCACATCTAAAGCATCTCCTACTGCATCAGGCTGGTCATTTTCTTTCGGGATTCTTCCATCTCGTATTTGCCTTTCACTTCCCAAATTCAGCCTTTCCCAACTCCATTTATACCCTCGTTGTTAGCCGGCAGCTTGTAAGTTGTCCGAATGAGGGTGGTTGTTGTTTTTGTTTCTTGTCACTCTACTTTCAAGGTTAATTTATGAACACTTCCTGTACTAATAGGGCTCAGGCTAAACCATGTTAATGGGATGATGGCTTCAGCACCCAAATCTCTCAATATTCATCTTCCTCTGTTGGGACAACTCACATTTTATCTAAAGCTGCTCAAATCAGAAGCCAACTCTATCGATCGGTCTCTTCGTAGGTGATGCCGTCTCAATAACTTATCTTGATGGTAAAGGATGTATAAGCGTATCTCTCGCATCTCTTTTCTCATCTTCTTTCACATCTGCATTCGTCACTTTCTTCTTCTTCTCTCGCCTCTACAAATTTTCCCATGACAAAGCATAAAGAAGTGTTTTTTTTTCAATTTGATGGCTGTGAGCTTTCACTTATATCTTTTATTACTCCGTACTTGGAAGATTCTCTCAATTGACCGCAATCATTCAATGAAATCATTTAGAGCCACCCTCCTTTGAATTCGGTACATCCACTTCCACTCCGAAATCTCGTGCCTTCATACGCCGTCTCCTCTTCCGGGCTTCTCTCGTTAATGAATTATGAAGCCGCCGGGGTTGGTTATCCTCATCATTGAATCCTTCTTATGGAAGGGGTTCTTATTCTCATCTCCTCTTCGACTATCTCGCATTCCACCGATAGACACCTCTATCCTCGTTTCGTCACCTATCTTCGCAAGCCTCTACTGAAGTTGGCAAATCTTTTACTATATCTCTTCCCGGGTAAGTTCGAGCATATTTCTTCTTGGTGGCATGATTAGAGTATGGATATGTGGGAGTGGAAGAGGCTATTGGAATTGGGCAACAAAATTTTTGGAGTTGGTAGGGCGAAATGCTAGAAACTCTGTAAGCGTACTGTGTTTGGGATTGCATTTGATACCAAACGCATACCTAATTAACTCAAACCATGCATTTAACATATAATACTATTGTTGAAATTCAAAAGAGACAATAACAATGACACTTGAGAATAGGGAAACGACACAAGTACAAATAGCCCTAGTACGAGTTTCGAAGTGTGTTTTGCTACGTGTCGAGATAGTGGAAATGGAGAATTGTAGTGGTAGGGCAATCTAGCGACAAGGAGCGTAAGATTGGTTTGGGATTGACAAACTGTGCAAGGGAGGGTTTGGTAGGGGTGGCTGCCAACGGCAAGGGAGGGTTTGGTAGGGCGACAACAAGCAACAAATGGATTGCGAGGGCGGCATCAAGCAACAGGTGGATGTGAGGGCAACAACAGAGAAGCATGAGGGTTGGAAGGGGGTTGGCGACAAGTGGTAGGGGTTCGGTAAGTGGACCACACTCCAATAAGAGGGAACTTGCGCAATGAAGAACTGCTCAGTCTTTCTTCCAACTTGACTGAGCCGGTCGGCGTGCGGAACTCGCCACCCCTGCAGGGTAGAGGCGCCCACGCTTCAACTACACTCCTTTTTCTGTAAACCAAATACTCCCTTATTATAAATTGATTTAGTAGGATTTATCAAAAAGTCCAAAGTTGAAGGATACAAGTGAAGTTAATTTATATTTTTTTAGTAAATTTTTTTTTTAATATAATTTTCTATTTTTCCTACATTTATCTATGATTTTTGAGATTTTATTTGGATTTATTTATTGATCTACTACATTGCAGTTATTCAGCATTTGCATAAATTACAATAATTAGTACTTATGTGTGAACATTTTAATCATTCTATATTTGATTAATTATGTTATAAAAAAATTATATGAGCATAAGTTTTTATAATTATATCATTAAATTAGTTATTTTGTTGCTATCTTATTTCATTATATTAATTAATGATGAGGCTGCGGCTTTGGACGGGTTAAAAGGACTTAACCTGGATGAGTAGAACAAATTGGGAGCAATATGAAGGCTACGAGTGACTTGTGGGCCTGGAGCAAAATAGGAGGCAGTGCTTCTTTAGCTTATTGGTTGAATATTTGATGGTGATATAGTTTGATGAGAAGTGGATTTTTAAATGTTGCTTAAAAAATAGTGGATAGAAAAATTATAAGAGTTATATGAGTAAATAGGAAAGATTTAGAAAAGATCAATGAAGGGGCAAGCACATTCATGTGCTATATATGTTAAAAAATATTATTGAGTTGGTATATGTAAGATTGAAGATCAAGTACAGATAGATTAAATTCATTTGGCAGCGTCTGTATTTGCCTATTTGGCTGTTAGGTGTGCACACTTTTAGTTTATGGGGATGATGTTATGAAGTTTTTGTTTAATCTAATTAACTTTAGCTGTGGAGCATGCTATGGGTGGTTTTTATTTGTTAAGAGAAGTTAGTTATTATTAGTTCTTTATGTAAGTAGAGTGGCTTTCTAGTCTCTCTATTTTTCCTTCTATGCACTCTTTTTCTTTGTTTTTGCATTAGTTGAAATTCTTTTGTTGTATAGGGTATTGTCACGCACCACCATCACAAGATGGCCAGCCATATCCCTTCGATCACGCGAAAAAGATTTGCTGTACACTTTCTAGAGATGATCAACTCAAGTATCAGTGGTATAAATAAACCAATGCACTAGATGAATAACTCGAACTCAACTCAATTACGCCCGATCATATTTGCTCAAATTAAGAATAAATAAGTTTGAATACTTAAAAACTATTTGAACATAGTTCAATTCGCTTGTTAATGTTCATGAATAAATTCGTTTTTTTTGCTCAACGAATGGTTAACGTTCTATATTTATATGAAATATTATTTTAATAAAAATTATTTAATTATAACTTATTTAATAATATATTTAATAATAACATTATAATTTAATATCTATATACACATAATTTCAAAGAAATTTTGTTTTATTTTTATTTCAATAAACTAATTTCACAAGACTTATTTATGTTATTTGATTGCGAAAACACTTATATATTATTTTATTTACTTGCGTTAACTGGTTAGATGCTAATTAATATCTATATTCAATTTCTTATTTATTTTGATTTGTACGATTATTAATATAAAAATCAACATTTTTAAAAATATTTAGCCTCGTTTTACTAATTTTATATGAAAATTTATGTGCAAATCTAATGTTTAATTTTATATGAAAAATTAAGTTAATCATTTGAATTTTTAGCTTTTTAGTTGATAAACAAGCCAAATAGAAATCAAGTCTGAAGATTAAAAATTTTTTAGCAAGCCAATTATAAATTTATTTTTGAGAGGCTCATCTCAAGCTTCGAACTGAACTTCGAACAACTTTATGATTAGACCGAGCCAAGTCTAAACCATGACATACTCGACTCTACCCGGCTTGATTACAGCCTTTCCTAAGACTCTAGAAGATTCCACTACATTCCAAACAATGTTTGAAGTGGGAAAGCATAAAGAGAAACTCTAGCAGTCTGGATTGCATCAATTGTAGAGTACTTTAAATATAGTGAAAGAAGAAAATGATGATGCTAAACACTTACATTATAGATAGGGATGCAAAAGAACTGAGCCGAGTTGGGTAGGATTGTGTTTATACTTGAGCTTATTTATAAAATTTGAACTCGAGATGAGTGAGCTCAAATTGAGCTTTTGTGTATATGTTGAAGTTTGGTTTATTGGTCATTCTAACTGTTTGAGCTCAACTTATTTTTGTTTCATATTGTGATAATTGAGTCATTATATATATAACACACACATACACACTAGCAAGCTCAATATGAGAAGATT
>CM040426.1:80306813-80396813 GCA_022702705.1 Papilionanthe hookeriana x Papilionanthe teres | reverse complement strand
TCGGCAATGGCGACCAATTGTGAGGCCGGGTTTGTGTTTACATAGACCAGAATTTATTGTCGGGTTTTTAGTCTATTGTGTCCTTTGGTGAATATCTTCCCAAACCCCCCGATCGTACATCTTATATTGATCTCTCTTGGATCATAAAGATTTTTTTTTTATGATTCGAGGACTATAATTATCTCGTAAACAAGGGAGCTTAGACTCATTTGATTCTCTCGTCGAGATGCTCAATATTTGTACATTCAATTGACGCATCCGAAGCCTCTAAATAAACTTTAATGTGTTCATTTAGACTTTACTGACTCGAATCAAAGCAATTGTGGTATAATCGTTCGTCTTTATCAAGACGGCCGCCTTGACCATAAACTTGCTAAAATCGTAGGCCTGGATGATCATTAATTTGAATTGGGATTTTCTTATTCAGAAAATTCTCGAGATTTCAAATCATAAAACATTTTACGACGCATCAGTTGTCCAATACTTTTGGGCGATACTATCTGTTCGATTGAAAGTAAGTATTCTAAAAATTTATACTTTGAGGTGTTTTAGGTACTTAATGGACTTCAAATCAAGTTATTTTCATGATATCAACGATAGGAAAGTTATCCCCAAAGATATCAGTGGTGGTTGGACAACATTATTTCTATAGTGATAGTGGCCATGGGATACAAGTCGTAAGCGTTTGGAGGAACAATCATGCTATACAGTTTTTTTTTTCCGTTCATACAAGAAAAATAGTATAATTATACATCAAGATTGCAACAGAGTCTAAAAATGTAGGTTTGGTCCAATCACTGACGTAATGCTACATATGGAAATGATTCAGTGAGCGAACAAGTAAACAGACGAGCGCAGCATGCACACGGTATTTTTATGCATGAGCGCGTGGTTGTGCCACATTACAGCCGCGTGGATGATCATACAAAGCCAGTGACTAGGTGATGCACGGGACTTATATTGTAAGAATTTATGAAATCAAATTTATATACTTTCAATGATTTTGCTAAGTTCAAGCATTCAACGCAAGTACACGTATCATATCAAGTAATTCAAAGGATCTAATGGAGCCCCTGGTTATCGATCCCACAGGGAAGTTGGAAGTTTTAAGAAAGCGATCCCAAGATAAGATGGCACTAAAGTCCTATATTTAAAAAGCACTTAAAGTTTAACACAAACTCCTACTAACACTATGCACAAAACAGTACTGGGGCGAATCAAACTACAAATACTTCTAACAACTTTAAGGACATAATTAACTAATGTACACACTAAATTAAGATTTTGAAAGGTTTTTTGATATATAAGAATGTATCGTTTCTCTTGCAAGGAGAATATGATGTGTGGATTGATATGGAACAAATATTTACATTATTGTGCCAAATAGGAGCATTAGATGATTCTTTACCCTTAAATGAGTACCCCATCTTTTTAAGTAGAAAGAACATTGTCAATATTCTAAGTTTAGTCACTAACTCTAAGGCTAGCCGGGAGGATACCGACTCGCTTCGGAGCTCCCACTCACCCTTCAACCGAAGGCTAACCTTTGATATTTAGTTACTAATCTTAGAACCAATTTGGGGATTTCACCGTCACCCCGAAATCTCCACGTAACTCCATCAAAAACACATTTCCCTATTTATTTTCACTCAATTTCCATGAACTATACAATTCATCCATGGAAATTGAATGAATCTTTCATGATTGTTGTAGGACATTAAAATATTTTCAAACTTAATGTTCAAATACATTTTAAAATTCTTTAATTGGCCAGATCAAAAGTAAATTAAGTTCTAAAATGAAAACCATCACAATTTCTTCATCACATTAAAAGCACATCAAATCCACATCAATCCATCATCACATCTCTTATGCAAGAAGAAAGACAAGGAAACTACTCAGGAATTCATGGAGAAGATATAATAAAACATAAATTTTATATATAAAAGTGAAGTCATACAAACCACAAAAGAAAATACAACTTATCTCTTTCTCTACTCTTATGCAATTCTCTAATTTCCTTTTCTTAATCCTCTTCTCTTCCTCTTTTACAACACTTGATTCTCTCTTAGAATGGAAAGGGAGAAGCAATTCCTCACTTTACCTCTTCTCCTCCCCTCCTTAGAGAAAAATCCCTCTCAAATCCTTACTCTACACTCTACTCCTAAACCCTAACACTTCACTCTCACTAAAACTACTCTAAAACCACCGAAGAAGCACACCATTTTTGTCAAAAAACAGTTACTTATAAGACAGTGGGATGAATTCCCAAGAGTTTCCATAGACATCCCTTCAAAAAGCTACAAAACTTCACCAATTGAAACGACGGCGCCGCGACGCTCTATCGCGCCAATTAATTCTCTCCGCCATTAGATTCGGTGCCGGCGGCGCTAGAACATTTTTTCCATCATTTTGCTTCTTTTTGCTCCTTTTTGCTTCCGGATTCGTTCCTTTTTGCTTCTTTTCACTCCAATCACCTAAAATCATCATACCTCGGTAACAAATCATGAAAAATACTTTTGTCGTAAAGTGCAATATCACCAAAAACGCGGAAAAAATTAGATAACAAAAACCGTATATATTTTCAAAGGCATCATCCCCTAAGCTTAAACTATTACTTGTCCTCAAGTAATCCTTTTACTACATAAAATATAACTCTAGGCAAATGTACTTTTCAATTGTAAGAGACTAAAATTTTTCATTCAAAAGAATATACTGGAAGCAGATTTTCGAAAAAAATTAGTAACTCAAAAGCCAACATTATGTGCGCATACGAATATTCAATAATTAAGTATAAGAGTTCTAGTCTTCTATTTATTTCAAGATGAACCATAATTTGTTACATTAAGAGGCAGTTTTAAAAGATTATGTGAAAAATGAGTTTATGCAAACTTCATTAACGTAGTTAAGAATTAACATAAATTCAGAACAACTGCCTTCCATTTAAGCGTGATTCAAGTGAAGCTAATTTTTGATTATGCATCACCTCAAGCTTCTCCCTCATAAACATTTTTCTTTTCTTTCTATTCTCTTTTTTTTTCTTTTTCTTTGTGGGATTGTTTTCCCCAACTTTGCTTTCTTCTTTCTCTTTTTTTCTCGAGGATTACTATATCCGGATAGCCTTTAATGATTTTGAACTTCACTCTCTTTTCTAAAGTTCTAACTTAAGTCACCTCCCTTACTTTATAGTTAAGTACAAGCTTTATTATAAATCATAAAGTCACAATATCTTCTTCACACACAATACTTTAAGTCCCTTAACATTTTAAAAATACAGCTTTTATTTACTTTAAGTAGTCGACTATAATCAAATTTTCAAAATTTGCATCACATATCTTACTTCTATAAAATTAGCCTTTATTACCAAAAATTTCCTACCATCATATCCTTCCATAATATTCAACTGAAATGAAAAGTTCTAGTTATCTTACAATGAGGTTCAACCGCCAAAAGTCATGCTAATAATTTTAAAATATAATAACTGAGAAAAATAAAAGTTTAGCATTTCTTACCCCTCCCCCAAACTTAAATTTTTCAATAAATTTTAAATAGTTGGAGAGTAAAAGAAAACTAACCTTTATGTGCTAAGATTCTCAAATCTTCAAATGCCTATCCGGTATTAATCAAAATTTACAACTAGCTAGACATGAAACAATTAGTAGCAAACTCTGATATAACAATTTTAAATATTTGCATGCTTAAAAAGTAAAGAGAAATTAACATTAAACATCTAAATATCCAACAACACTATAGCACGAAACAAACTATCACATTACTAACAAGACAACTAATAGTTCAACATGAAAGTAAATAACACTACATCACATAAGACAACACGTGGTTCACATCACATGAAAAGTGAATATCCACTACATCACATCAATACATCACAACAGATTAAGAACAACAAAAATAAACAAACAAACTATCACTCGTCTCCACCACCAGATCACAGCTAGTGGTCATCGCAGTGGTCAGCCCTTTATATGGTGTATACCAAGGGTAGAAATATCACATCGACTCCCCCTCATAAATCTAACCTCGAACATCATAATAAGCCATATCAAACTCAACTATCCTCTGCATAATCTTCCTTCACATCACTCCTCGCCTCAAACACATCCATCCAACTGTGGAGTCTATCCACACTTGGGTGACTGTATCTTAGCCGCTCCATACACGTAGAAGGTGTGGCCTGCATGGTAACATCATAACTCGTAGTAGGAATATCAAGATTCTACTCTCAGCTCGGCTCCTACATGAGACTCATAAGTACGAATAATAATCTTTGTAATAGGTCTCAATGGTATAAATAATTTCTTCAACTATCGAACTCCACTCCGTACCGAACACGTAGGCATGAACTGGCAGCAGGATGTCCTAATTATCCTACTGCCTCCTCTAGCAATCTTCCGAATATTATTGTAAATAATAGCTCCAATATCAATCTTTTCATCTTCTGTATACGTAGTTCAAAATCGCTCTATCTTTAGTAACTTCTCATTGTGGTAATAAGATGGTAATAATCTTAAAAGAAATGAAAATATCGCGTACTTTTAAGCAACATTCAAAGTGGAGGTAAGGAAATTTATCAACCTGCTTTTGACTTTCTTTCCATTTCCTCCTCGCCCGCCGCCGAAAAGCAATCACTTCTCTCATATTCTCCTTCCAATGTCAAAGTTTTCGTATTAACACACGAATGGTTCCCGAGCCGATACAAAGCATTGATGCGTTGAGCGAGTAAACTCAACCATCTTTCCTCTCACAAGAACAAACTCGGGCTCTGGGCTCAGTATGTTAGAATAGAATTCTCTAACAACTCCCATAACAACATTCACGTTGAAATAACAAAATCACTCCCGCTTCGCTTCGCAATTAATTGTTCTACGTATCCAACAAAAGACTATCAAAATCTCGATCTTGTATACACTTCGTCGAGAAGGATAGTTATAAAGAAATTGGGTTTTGAGGTTACAACCTCTCATCAAAATCCAATTTCCTCTTCCCTCTTGAGCCATGTGAATTTCTAAATTTGCAAAAAAAAATTCCAATAAATCCCAAATTCACAATGTAACAACTCCAAACACTATTCTAAGTAAGTAAGATAAAATTTCATCATGGAAATCAATATCTCTTTAAAACTCCAAAAATTCCACCATAAACAATGTGAGAGATTTCCATGATGAAAATCCAAATATTTTAACTTAAAGTGAAGCTCTTACCAGAGAAGTGGCAACTGGGTGTCAAATACCTTGAAAATCCCTTAAATTCGAGATCTGAAGAAGCCCTGCATCTTCAAAATTGTGAAAAAATAAACAGGAGGTAGACAAAGGAAATGGAAAAATTTTGCGAGTCCTAAAAGTAAAATCACAAAATTGAGGGTTTTAAACCTTTTTCTCGGGTTCGGCACTGCCAGGCTGAGACAGCCGAGACGGCGCTCTATTTAAAATAAATGGCCAAAATCTCTCGGATTCGGGCGTTAAGGTGTTCATCCCAAGGCCGGTGGCGCCGCCTAAAATTTTTTTCTGGGTTCGAAAATTTTTTCATTATTTTGATCGTTTCGACGTCTACAATGATGTTTAACACTTCAATAAGCATTTACATCATTCCATAAGCAATAATTAACACAATTTTTCACACAAACATCACACAACAATCTTATATATATAAAATCCAAGTTACATCAAAGACACTAAATATGTTCATTCAAAACCAACTTATTTCTAGATATTTAGTTTAAAGGTGCAAGCACTAAGATCTAAGAACACAATGAAAGTAAACACATCCAAATCCACTTCAAAGCAAAACAAATACTACACAAACCAAACATAACTAAGCAAAATAACTAAACACACAATATACATAAGTAGAATCCATCAATTATTCCACATCGATTTCGTAACTATCCTTCTCTAATGTCTCTAATTGATTGTTTGATGCAAAAATAAGTTATAGAATGGATGAAATGGAAATTTGTCGATGATTCTTCGCAATCACCACATTCTTCTTTATCGTATTGATCAAGCCCATCTCAATTCGACTAGTGTGATCGAATTGCTCTTTCATTCTCCAATCTATATGATCAAATAAACGGAAATGCTCGTTGATCAAATTCATAACATTTTGTACCTCTTCCTTCAATTACTTGATCTTCTGCAATATCATCCCGGAACCTTTAGGAAAATAGGGTTGAATCGTCATGAATTTCGCGTAGGATTAGTCGGATCAATGGGGCCTACAAGAGGAACTTTTTCCCCAACTTTCATAAGGAACTCCGTGATCGACTACATAATAGAAATATGGTGGATGGGTGTCCAAGCCCATATTTGGAGCCATGCACAATTAACTAAGTGTTGATCTCACAATATTACCAATGTCAAATCGACCTAGCCTTGAATACGTAAATTCAAAATGGCGCTTCGATAACATCGTTAATCTTCAATGTCGTAAATAACATTGCCGAAATAAAGTAATGCCACCGTTTCGATACCGGATTGAGAGATGCGTATGGGAAACTCATGCATGCATTCTAACTTCTCATTCTTCATTCTCATCCGTCATATATCGATAAACATCATTCATATTATCCTTAGTGGTATCAGTTCAGAATAATGACAAATAGATATGTTCTCGATCATAAAGAGATTGTTGATTCACAACAGAGTGAATCGCACAAATCTACCACGCACAAATACGAACCCTTGATTGATCTCGTGAAGATTTGCATAGAACTCTTTCACGATAAAGAACAACAACGGCAACAAAGTATGTAGCAAAGCAATTCCCAACGTCTCTCTTTAATAATTTCTTCAATTCTAGTAGTAGGATTTTCCATACCTCGATTTACGGTTTCTTTCCTTGATAATCCTTCTTTCATCATCACTTTGTTGAACAAACGCCGCGCTTCAAAACTTATGAACTTCCTTTTGGTTGAAAACAAGAAATCGAGGGGTTTCAATGGGAAAGGAATCCATAGGATACGAAATCGATGTGCGGTTGCTTTTCTCGGAGTTAAGAAGTCAAAAATGGAGTTTGGGAGTTATAAGGATGAAGATCCTCGCCAAACTCAAAACTCGCATTTTGAAACTTGAAAACTCGTCAAATAGATTTTGGTGCCGGCGGCGCCCATTAGTGGCAAGCCGGCAGCTCGCCCATTATGGCGCCAAGAACACTAATGGGTCAAAATTTCACCGAACTTCATTCGATCCAAAATATTCCAATATCTCGATTCGATCCATCATTTATCAATTCTTTTAATTATTTAGGAGTAATTAGGATTCAAAATCAACTATTTAAAAGGTACAACTACAACAAACAAACAAACACACAACAAAGATACATACGCGGGTTGCCTCCCATAAAGCGCTTGGTTTAACGTGTAGTTTTCACTGATAAACCATTCAATCGAGATGACTCAACATTAAACCTCTTTGAAATCAAAGTTGAAACCCGTCAAAGTACGCTTTAATCGATGCCCATTAACTTTGAAAATGTTTCCGTATCAGATCTTTAATATCAATAAACTCTCCAAAAAGAATGAACTTTCACAACCGTAAAAGGTTCTAAATCCATCTAGATTTTTCAGCTTTCCAGGAAATAATTTCAATTTTGCGTTGTATAATAAAATTTTTTGTCCATTTTCCAAGTTCTTTTTCAATATCATCCGATCATGCCATAATTTCCTTTTCTTTTATAAATCTTATCATGTGATAAGATGCATTTCTAATATCTTCCAATTCATTCAATCGTACAAATCTTTTCTCTCCAAGATTCTTCAAATTAAAATTTAACTCTTTATCGCCCAATATGCTTTATGCTCCAATTCAACCGGGTAAATGGCAAGTCTTAACAAATACTAGTCTATAAGGAGACATTCAAATAGGGGTTTTAAAAGTACGATAAGCCCATAAAGCAATATCTAAATCGAGCGTACCAATCTAATTTATGATTATCCACAAGCCCAAAATTCTTTTAATTTCACGCATTAGACAATTCCGTTAAACCACTAGTCCTGGGATGATAAGCGTAGAGATTCTATGAATAATATTATATTTCTCAATTAATCTCTTAATTTAATTATCTCCGAAATTGATCCACTATCAGCTATGATTACTCGCATTCCATACCTCGTAAATATACTACGAGCATCACATATGGGTAAAGCAACAAACCTTCAATCCATTTCGAGACATAATCAACATCAACCAATATATATAGATTTCCAAGTGAAGAGTAAATGGTCCCATAAAATCTAATCCCCATAAATAAAAAATTTCAACTTCCAAATTATAATTTAGTAGGCATTTCATTTCTTCTAAACAGATATTACTCACTCTCCGGCATCGATCATACGATTTAATATATCTATAAACATCTCTAAAAAGAGTAGGCCAATAAAATCCAAATTGTAAAATTTTAAAAGTAGCTTTATCAACACCAAAATGACCTCCAAATTCGTAATCACGACATCGTCGAATAATCAAATTTATTTCTTCAGGAGACACATTTCCTAATAATTGTATCCTTACACCGTTTATATAGATATGACTCATCCAAAATAGAATTTTGCATCATATTTAAACTTCTTTATTGTTGCCTTGTTAAATCGTGTGGTACAATATTACTTACAATATAATTCACAATATCAAGATACCAAGGCAAATTATTTCCCATAATAAGATGTAGTTGCTCATCGTGAAAATTTCTGCATCTCTTTTTCAAATTCAGATAATTTATCATAGTCTATTCTTGGATAGATGTGATCACTTATTTGATTATCAACTCCCTTCCTATAAACTACCATAAAATCAAACTCATGCAAAATTAAGAAGTATCCATCTAATAAGTCTAGGTTTCACATCCTTTTTTTCATTAAATATTCGATAGCCGAACGGTCTATATGCACAATACTTTTAGCTCTAATTAAATAAGGTCTAAATTATTCAAAAGCAAACACTATAGCTAATAATCCTCTTTCGCCAGTAAGCATTTCATTTCACCTCATTAAGAGTTTTACTAAAGATAGTAAATGACTTCGAAAAACTTTATCCTCGCCAGCTCTAATGCTACTCCATTGCTTAATCACTAGAATCACACATAAGTTCAAACAGTTTTCCACCTAGTGAAATAATTATAGGTGCAAATTGATTAATTTTTCTTTTAATAATTCGAACGCTCTAAGCATTCATCATTAAAATCAAACTTTCTATCATTTTCTAAAAGTCAGTATAAAAGGTTTAGTAATTTTAGAAAATCTTTAATATATCGCCCGTAAAATCCGCGTCCTAAGAAACTTCTCACCTCTCTCAGCGTAGTGGGTGGCAATAATCTCTCAATCACTTCTAATTTTATCGTGTCGACCTCCAGGCCACCATGTTCGCATATTTTATGCCCAAGACAATTCCTTCCCGCAACCATAACGACGATTTCTCCCAATCTCGTAACTAGATTTGTTTTCTCTGACAAAGCTCCAAAACTTTTTCTAAGTTTTTCAAAATTTCAAATGAAGTCCCAAATACGTATAAATCATCCATAAAACTTCTATTCCATTATCTATCATACTACCGAAGATGTATTCGTTTGTAATAATTCGAAATGTCGAAGGTGCATTACACAAAGTCCAAAAGACATTCAAAACAAAGGTTCATAAGGGCTAGTAAATGTTGTCTTTTATTGATCCTCGTGAGCAATAGATATTTGGATGTAACCAGATATCCATCCGTAAAAGTGTCACTTGTGTCCTCAACAAGTCTATCTAACATTCATCGAGAAAAGGAAGAGGAAAGTGACCCTTTATGGTGGCGGCATTTAATTTCCTATAGTCAATACAACATATCCATTAATTTGTCTTGTGGGTGGTACTCATTACATTCATTCACTTCAATACTACTCCTCCCTTTTTCATTAAAAATACAATTTACCCAAGCACTATCCGAAATAGGATAAATAATTCTAGCATCCAGCCCATTTTAAAATATCTTTCTTAATCACTTCTTCATTATAAGATTCAAGCCTCTTCGCCTCCTCTTTTATGGATTAACTCTTACTTATGTTCTTCATCTAATAAAATTCGTGCATACAAATTGAAGGACTAACTCTTTTAATATCTCAAAGTCCATCCAAAAGCTTTCTTGTATTGTTTTAAAAGTTTCAACAACCTCTCAGCTCTTGGTATTCGTTTTAGTTCCGAAGATACAATAATTGTGCAAAGTAGTTGATTCTCCTAAAAATATATACTTTAAAATGATTAGGAGAATTTTCATTTCAAAGTTTAGAGGTTTTATGATATGAATTAAGATTTTATTTCCACCTTCCATAGTGTCTAATATTTCGAATCTCTCCCGAACATAATACTCCAAATCTTTATTCTTTCTTAATATTCGAATTTTATTCATCTTCACTTTCTTATTTAAACATATTTTTATATTCTCCATTTTTTTCAAATATATTTTCAAATGATCATTTCTCAAGTAATCACAGATCATAATGATAAAGGTTCTGGCATTTCTCTATTATATGGATATTATATGGATATGTATTTTGAACTTTTTATGAATATTTTTCTATTTTAATTAGCATGTTTATGATAAGAAGAACTCTCAATAGCTCTGTTTATCATTATGAGATTATTTCTAGTATCCATAATTACATATATGATATATGTATACAGTTTTATGGATATCTATGAGATGAATATATGTATGGGGATACACATCAGATTTATATGTATTTATTTGAGAATAAATTGATCGACTCGCTTTGAGATTAAATCAGCTTTGATATAAGTCATATGTTAATTCCAGCCAGAAGCATACCGAATCCTTCACCCGAGATCATTACTGCTTCTCAACATGTGGAATATTATGCTTTGACATAACCCAACGTTGTCTTTGGATCTGACAATTACAAAGATTATGATTTGGGCATAATGTGAATCATGTAGCGAGATGACATGAGTAATCAAGATGGAATTTATCCCTCTTATAATAAGAGAGATATCTCTGCCCCCTCGAATGATTTACTGGAGAATTGTGTGGTTGACACTCAAATGAATTGATGGAGATCAATTGCATTTATTTAATCAAATAATCAGAGTCAAGAAATTAAAGATGAGATATAAGGTTTCACATTAATCCATGCCTTATATTCTATCAATATTATCATGCGATAAAGGGATTATGTCATTAACAATCAGGTTGTCTCGGATCTTGAGACTATTCATACTAACTTGGGGTAGTTATAGTGTCTTGCTAGAGACCAACTATAACTCAGAAATATAAATGGTGATTTAAGCCTACCGCCAATGTTAATTTCCAACCTATACAGTGGTCGCACAAAAATTCCGAATGGACTAGAATGGTCATGAATACTCTTCACTTGAGTAATTTATAATAATAAGATTATTTAAATTACAAGCATGAATTAAAAGAGTTTTAATTCATCATATATTTAAAAAAAAGGAGTTTTTAAATATATATTAAAAAATGACCTCTTTAATGTAGGCAGAGATGCCATGAAACTGTGTCACTGAATTAAAGGTGTCATGGCTTATGAAGTCAACTTTTATTATTTTCCTTTTAAATCCATAAGAGAGGAAGAGAGCTCTTGGCCTTGGAGAAAACCCTGCTTCCGATCTGGCTACTGGAAGCCATTTGGAAATCCGTTCGAGTGTGATGACGGTGAGAGGGCGGTGGTTTCAACAGCCTTTAAAGATCCGAGGAAATCTAAGAGAACTCGCATGGCATGATTTCTTGCACTTCTTTTCGGGTTTATGTTTTTAATTTGTATGAGCACATGAGATCCCGTGTTTATCGTAAGCGGACTTTAATATGCGTACATGATTAATTTCGGTCGGCCACAGACATCCTCAAAATCCAACAAAGGTATCGTAGCCGACTCGTGTTTTCACAAATCAATTTAACAGCATTTTTGGACGTCGGCCGCGGGCGACTATGAGCCGCCGGGCGGATTCTATGGCCATGGGTTGGGCTTGACGCAGCAATAGCCGTTGCGTTGCTATGGCGGCGGTCAATGTGGAGTTGACACGCAATGTGTGTCAAAATGGGTCGCACCTCTGGTTTGTGAGGCCCAACCCCAGTGTTCATTCGTTCGAATGACACCTATTCACATTAATTAATTTATATGATTAATTAAATTATGATTCAATGCGAATTTAAAATCCGGATTCAAATTTTAATTAGATTGGGCATTGAATCTATATCGCAATATTTATAATTTTTTGCATGAAATTCCTTTTAAATAATTTATGAAATTTGATTATTTTTGCAAAAATATAAAATTTTGTATTACATGTCAGATTTTTTTTAATTAAGATTCCCGGACAGGGCGCCTCGCCCTCGACCCCGTCCGCTAACCGGCTATCGGAACTGCTGGTTCTGCAACGCTCATAAATTTAATTGTTTTAGAAACATCGAGGCAATTATCAAGTAATTTTATTATTATTATTTTTTTTTTAGTTTGTCAAACATGGATGTATTAATTAGATTAATACATGATGTATTGACTTGCGCGACACATAATATGGCCCGTTGACTTCGTGGAATTGCATGGTTGTAATATTTTTTAATTTTTTGCAATGGGATGTAATTATTAATTATGGCCTATGTCATTTTGCTTTTGTTGTAATTTATATTACATGTATTTATTCTCTAGAGATAAATCGTGAGAAGACAAAGCAAGGCACTTGAAGTCCACTATCCACCATGGTGATGGAGGAGCTAGAAGTCCATGCAGGAGAGGTGATCTCGAAGGCTTTAGAAGTTACTTTTTACCCTTAGATTGGACTTTGATCTTCATAATTGGCTTATGAAGATCATTCGGTTTTGGGGCCATATTTGACACGCTTAATTTTGCTTCATTTTGATATTTTCTCGTGATGTGGTTTAGTATATGATACTAAAATAAATCATAACATCATTATAATTTAAAATCTATAACGATCCCTCATTTGAAATTTTAAGTTTTCATGCCATCCATTATTATTAAACACTGCCAAAAACTAATATCACCATGATGTGGGTTCTACCAAAGTAGGAGTACATTAGATAATATTAGCATGACAAATGATGAGTAATGGTGCTACTCATGTGTTTAAAATGGTAAATTAATTAGGCTTACAAATGGTTTTGGGCCTAAGGGCATAAGATGATTTAAACATGCTACGACATAAGATGTCAAAAATCCCATTAAGAGTTGCATTTGATGCAATTGGTAATAGTTACCTACCTAAATATACTGATTTTAAGTGTCATGCCAAAGCCGACTTTAAAATTAAGTATAATTATGGATCTTATACCACTAAAGTTAATATAATTTTAAAAGAGGGATTATTAATTTAGTAAGAGTTTTTCATAATTAATATACTTAAACTTTGCATTTATCAGAGATGGCCAACAACAATAATAATACCCCCGCATTTTCATCGCGATCGGTCCTCGAGAAGGACAAGCTATTGTGGGCTAACTTCCTTGACCGGTTTCGTAATTTGAGAATTGTTCTCAAACACGAAAGGAAGTTATATGTCCCCGATGAACCTCACCCCGAAACCAGATGATAATGCCACCGTAGCAGAAGAATGCTTATGAGAAGCATCAAGGTTGACTCGTAGATGCTTGCTTCGCTTGATGTTAGTTGCCATGAGTTCTGAGATCCAAACAAAGATTTAGAACATACAGGCTTATGATATGATCATAAACCTAAAGGAAATGTTCCGCAACAAGCAAGGCAAGAAAGATATGAAACTACCAAGGCATTGCATTCTTGCAAAATGACCGAAGGTAGTTCAAGCATACCATGTATTGAAAATGAAAGGTTACATGGAGCACCCGGCAAGGCTTGATTTCCATTAAGCCAAGAATTGGCTACCGATTTGCTCGACCCACTTCCCTCGTAGTTATGACCCGCCTTGTCATGAACTACAATATGGAATGGGAGATGCTAAAATCATCGTAGCTCGCATACGATGCTTAACCGCTTTTTGAACAAAATATAAAATCCAAGCCTGGGCAAAATCTTAATGGTTAAGCAAAAGGGTAAGAGTATTAAGAAGAAAGGAAAGGAAAAGGCAAAGGTTGGGTTTGGGTGGAAAGTCCAATCCTAAACTTAAGCCCAATCTTAGTTCCAAGGCTAAATCCTGGATTTTAAGGATGATGTCTCTGTTTCTTTTGCAATGAACCTGGTCATTGGAAAAGAAATTGCAAACTTTATAAGGAAGATCTAATGAACAAGAACCGGTGGGACCAAGGTTTGTGTATAAATGTTATACGATTAATTTCGCTCGCCGGAGTGCCTATCATCGCCGGACTTCTTCCTTGCCGTCGAAGTTCTTCGTCGCACTTTTCCTCCGGCCTCCATTTGAGTTCATCGCAACCTCTTCCACCTTCTTCACCACATAAAAAAAAATATATATATTTATATTCCGGCCAACCCCGCTCGCCGGACCTCCGCCTCGTCGGTGACGAACTCGCACCAAAGCAAGCTAGCGAGGATAGTCACATATTCCGGGCTCTCCCTTTGCATCACCTTCGCTCGCCGGAGTGTTCCGACTTCGCCGGACGGCGAACATATTTGCTTTTTTAGAGGCTGCAGGGACCTCCTACCGCGTGCGAAATTTCATCGATCATCGTCGGGCATCGTGCAAACATCGCAGCGGTATAATTTCTTGAAACTTGCATTTTGCTTTATAGCCGGCCGTAGGTTGTAGTTGGTAGGCGTGCGGGTTCGATCGCCCGCACGGGGTGCGTGCGCCGATGTGAGCCGGCGCGGCGACGCGCCTATGTGATGGATCGTTTGTTTCCTAGAGTTGGCTTTTAGGATAGGATTACTTTACATGCGTGGCCAAATACCCTTTCGTAGAGCCGAGCGGATCCCATTTATTTTGTGCCTTAGCACTAATCCCGATGGGTCGGAGTCCCTCACTCCGTTTGCTTTGGATTCCACGGTTTTACCTTGAAAAGGCTGGGAGGTCGGACTAGCGAGACGAGAGAAGCTTTCTGGCTGGCTCGCTTTGCAAAGTTTAGAGGAGTTTGCAAAATGGGAAAAGCTTTGTAGCTAGCCGCATTTCGCGATGCCGCGGATAGTTTCCCTCTCCGAAATCCGGAGGAAAGTATCCCATTTGCCTCGCCGGAGCAAAGGCGGCGATGGCCGTTTCTTTTCATATTTTGACCCTAGGGTCCCCGAGCGAGGTCGTTAGTGCGGGAATGGCTCCCTATCACACTTGCATGTCTCGCATGTCACTTGGCACATTTGCATGTTGCACGCTTGCACCTATACGTTACAGTTTGCATTTGCATCCCGATCGGTCGTCCCAGCCAAGTCGGTACCCTTTTGCACTTCGCATTTCCCACGTGTCATACTTTTGCACTTTGCATTCTCCATGTGCACCTCAATCGGTCGTCCCGGACCGGTTGACACTAGCTGCACTTTGCATTTCATATTTGCACATCGATCGGTTGTCCTAGACGGTCGATATCACCTATGCTCTAATCGGCTATCCCGGGCCGGTTGGCGCGATATTTTGGTCCGACCGAATACTCTGACTAGGTCGACCAGCCACTTGCATCGTTGCATGTCCTGCATGTGTATGTATGCATTTCTGCATATTGTCGCATATAGGTTTAGCAATATTGCATTGGTCATATGTATGAGTTGCATATCACTTCGGGTCACTGCCGTCCCGGCACACCCTCTTCGGGCCGCTGCCGCTACGGCACGCCCATCTCCTCGGGCCGCTGCCACCATGGCACGCCCATCGCCTCGGGCCGCTGCCACCATGGCACGCCCATCCCTTCGGGTCAATGTCGCTCGATACACCCACTTTGAGTCACTGCCTCATGGTACACTCGTCACTTGCATGTTTTGATCGGTTACATTTGCATCTGTCTGTTCGCATTGATAGTGAGCCAGACCCGTTAGGAGAGTGACTCACGTGTCGGTCGCGATGCCTTAACGAGCGTCGCTTGCCGGGTTGATCCCAGTGAGTTTCGCGAGTTAAGTCATCGGGATTGACACGAGTATGACTGTGCTAAGGATCCAAAGGATCTAATTTGTGTCACCCATGCATGTTACGGGCTCGCATTTAATGGCCCTTACTCTAAAATATAAAATTACATATTTTCCTATTTATCACACCTATCGTATTTTTTAAATTTAAGCATATAGGAAATTTAGGCCGTATATGAGGCTGTCATTTTTAAAAGCTCATTCCGGGTGACACTTATTAGACCCTTTGGATCCTCAGGGTGGGGCCGGCATGGCGACCCCGCCAAAGTCATACTAAACCCAGACTTGCCCCACACTTAGATTCTAGGTTAATGCACTTTTTGTTAGATGGTGTCTTAGGTAGGATTTAGGATGCTAGGTAGTCTTTTCGACGCCTACGGCTATTGTTATGTCTTTGTGTTGTCTTGTGCTTAGCCACGTGTCACTTTTCTTGCTTTCGTCGGTGTGCTTGCATGTTTATTGTGTGTGATAGTATGTCGGGGCGATTTTACTGCGGGAGCGTGCCTATTTACACACTCACACGGAGTCTTATCATGGGGAGCACTGTAATGATTTCTAACCCTTTGCTTGCGAGTCTTTGTTAGCTCCCCGATTACAAGGCACGGCTTGTTATTTCACGTTGCATGGTGTGCCCGCTAATACTTGTTTTATGCGGGTCGAGTCTTTATTTTCTTTTACGGATGTATTTAATAGAGTCCTTAGGAAGAGTCTGTATCGGAAATAAGGTACGGGCACGGGTTTCGACGCGGACGACGCACCGAACCATGTGACCAGGACCAGAGCAACGACTCATGGCCCGTACCTTAAGTCCGAATCTTATATTTTTGTATAGATCTAGGACCGGGCATGTATATGCGGAGTCAGGCCGCCTTTGCTTGCTTTTACGGATTATGTTGCCGGTCCGGCGGCATTTGGTCTCTTTTATTTATTCTTTTGGAGTGCTTTCTGCTTTTATTTGCATGACTTGCATGTTTGAATCGTTTTACATTGTTTCTTTACGTGATACGGGAAGCGCTTTATTTTGTTTATTTCTTGCTTTAAAGATCCTAATAAAATATTCAAGATAAAATTAAAATTTAGGATTAAAAGATTCGAGATTTTAAAGTCTGTCTTTATTTTCTGCATGGCCTTCGGGCCGGATTTAAAAACGGGTTGCATTGCATGGCTATCACCCAAGTCATACCTAATAGGGCCTCCACGATACTTTAGGACTCTCTTAGATAATTGCATCATATTTGCATGTCCCGAGGAGAAGTCCCGTACTTCTTCAATCACGGCGCTGGCATAATCTTGAATATGTGGTTGTCCAGCTCGCTTAGGATGTTAGGAGGCTCCCCGACCCGGACGGGGTATAAGCCCTCTTGTTGGAGTGTTTACGGCTTTGTAGGCCGAACCTCCCATTCTTTTCCTTCTGTGGCATCCTCGCCATTTCGGCGGTGTGAGCCCCACCTCTTGGAACTCCGACTTATAGTCATAGGATAGAGTTTCGTTCCTTTTGACCTTAGAGGCTACCGAGGTCCCCCGTTGGGATCACGATTCGAGGATTGTTGATCGGGGATCTCGGGACGTGTTGGGTCGACTACCTTCGCGGCCGGGTGGACTTAGGGTCCTAATTGCTTGGAATGATGGGTACGTCGTACCACGACTTAGCTACATCTACCTTTTTAGGAATACTCTTTCCATCCTCTTGACTACCTTTGTTGAGCCATTTCATTCCTTTGTCTTCGTTGGCATCATCTCGATGTCCTAACGCCGATAGTTGCCGCCCGTTTGGGATACGACGATTTGTCCTCTGCCACTTACGGCCGGATGTGCTTTGACGTGTTGGGGTTCTCCATTGGGATGATATGGTTCTTTCGCGGAGTTTTGTATGCCGATGAGTATGTTACTCTTGCGGGGATAGTGGGAGATCCATTCTCCGCCCCGTGGTCTAACGGGAACTTTGAAAGCTTCGGAACATCCCCTGTGAAATAACCTCCTTTTGTAGCCACTGTGCTTGGTTGGCCTTATTGAGTAAGCAAACCCCCTTGGATCGAGTATTCTCGGCTACACCCTAAGATGTAATTAGCTAAGTGGGATACGTCCCCTTAGGAGCACTCTTGGCCCCGAACGAGCACCTACACGACTCTGCGGTTATGGGTAGTTTACGTAGGTATTCTTTCGCGGATATCGGTTTAAGATGCATTCGCCCGATGTTGTTTGGGCGAACACTCTTAAACCTATCCTTGCGAGGTTTATCGCACGTAAGCTCTCCACGTTTTGTGTTTTCTCTTGTTTGTCATTTTGTCGTATGTCCCTTTCTATTCGGTTCCTCTCCTCTTCGAATCACTTATTTAATTCGGGTGGGAGATTTATTCGAATATGGGAAGTATACGATGATCAACAGACTGGCGACTCCTTCTAAAATAAAAGAGAGAAAAACGAACGAAAACAATCCATAAGAGAGGAAGAGAGTTCTTTGGGTTTTGGAGAAAACCCCGTTTCCGATCTAGCAGTTGGAAGCCATTTGGAAATCTGTTCGAGTGTGGATACCGGTAGAGGGTGGTGGTTTCAGCGCCTTAAAGATCCGAGGAAATCTAAGAGTAGAACTCTTGCATGGTATGATTTCTTGCACTTCTTTTTGGGTTTATGTTTTTGATTTGTATGAGCACATGAGATCCTTGGTGGTTTATTGGGGAAATGACTTTAATATGCGTATATGATTATTTCGCTTCCGTTGCGCATGATCCCCAAAATCCAACAAAATATTCATGGATGGACCATTTAGGGCTTTTAGTAGCTCTATAGGATTAATGTGAATGGATTTTTCTTAACTGTCCATTTTCTAAGATATGGGTACTAAATTTCGGGATGCCTTCAACATCTTTGGTAAGAAAATTAAAATTATCATTCCATATATTTATTTATGCAAGTCCATGTAAGGATGGAAGGGTAATGGCAATCATACATGGAACTCCTTTGATTCTGTCATTTTATTTGTTGTTTAAGCAAAATAAAGTTAGATTTTGCCTAGTTTAGATGCATCATTTTACCTTACACATGGCTTGTATTACATATGATCTCATACTGTTTGTACTCAGCATCATTTTAATTTGGTAAAGCATGGGATGATTACATGAATGGTTGTCCATTTATAAATTTCTCTTCTTGCTTATGAGAAATGACAGAACTTGTAGTTAAATACAAGTGAAAAGTTGCATACCACATACCTTAATTATTCATGCGTGATTACACTAGTTGTAAAATGTATCCTTTTCAAAATTTCAAATAAATTGAATTCAAATTATTAGATCTTGTGGCCATTCGACTTTTCAAGTACATGATGTATTCTTTAGTATTTTTTCTTACAATTGATAAGCTATTTTCTTCTAATAAAGCTAAACCTCGATTGTAAATTTACCTGATTCGATCCTTTCCTTTTTAAAGTAACGCCTAAATTGCATATTGGCCTTCATTTGAATGTAATATGATCAAGTTTGTCATTATGCAATGGTTCATGCATTTTGTGTATACCATGATTCCTGGCTACTTGCTTTCATAGTTAAGCAATGTTTAGAAGTGACTCTTTGGGTGATTCTATGTGATTGAGTGGGCTCTTGGTGAATGACATATAATGACCTTATATTTGAGGGGAAATGATATTGGCAGTACTAAAAAGCAAAAAAAAAGAAAAAAATGGTGATTGATTTCCTACAGAAAGATGGAGAAGGCATATGATTTTTTAGCAATTGTTCTTGCTGGCTGCTTCCTATGGTGGCTGCTCTATGATTATAAAGCTATGATTGCGTGTCAGTTCAGTCTTTTAGCACCATTTCTTATTGGCTCATCGGAGTTCTTGTTGCATTAGAAATTGTATCTCCATATATTCTGCAACATCTGGTATAATTGGTGTGTAACTCTAGGTAAATTGGAGTTGAGTGTTTATGGTACTTTGAAATTCTTTGTACATGTTCTCTATTTCAGCAATAAAGAAATATGTATAGTTGGTTAATTGCAATTTATATCTTTCCTGTACACGTAAATTGTTCTCTTCTCTGTGCTTACCTGTACTAGTTGGTTAATTGTAATTTATATATGTCAATGCTAGTATGAGTAAAGATATAACTAATATTTGTCCTATTCATAGTATGACTAATAAGAACAAAGAAGTTGCTACTCCTGCACTTTGGGAGAAGGATATAAAAATAATTTTCTGCGATCTATGCGTAGCGGAAGTCGACAAAGGGAATAGGCCAAATTCTTTTTTCAGCAAAGAAGGTTGGCAAAACATTGTCACAAATTTTAGGGAGGTTACAGGCAGATATTATGACAGGCTATAGCTAAAAAATAAATGGGACCAACTCAAGAAAGAGTGGAAACTTTGGAAGGATTTAAAGCAAGGATCGACTGGTTTGGGTTGGGATCCGTTGAAGCGAACAATTGCTGCATCAGAAGCATGGTGGACTGAAAGGCTTGCGGTAAGATATTATTCAATTAATATTTGTAATGTTAATCAGTTACTATTTTTGGCATTCTAATAAGATTTAATTATATTTTACAGATTTTTCCTGCAGCGAAAAAGTTCAAAACAAGTTAGGATAAAACCAGAATTGGAGGACAAGCTAGACAGGATGTTTAGTGGGGTGGTAGCTACTGGGAAATATTCAGCTGCCCCTAGCTAAACAATTTTTGAAGCAACCCCAGAACATGTGGTCGTGGAACTATCAAACGATTCAGCGGAAATCCGCATGTACGAGCAAGCTGAAATCCAGTCAACAAACTGTTAAAAGCGCCTCGGAACTGACAAAAGAGAAAGAGTGCTGCTGCATCTATGCGAGACTAGCTATCATACCTAGTGGACTCATCTAATGATGCTTCGCACAGAGTTGAGAAAAGCGACGTACATGAGGTCGTTAGGCTTCTTGAGGACGATCCAGAGTTTACTGGGGATCGTGACCTTTTCTACTTTGCTGTCAACCTCTTCTGTGATTCCTTACATCGAGACTTCTTTAGTGCATTGAGTAAAGAGCGACGAGTAGAATATATTCGGTATTATTATAACCGTCGCACTATTTGATTTTATGTCGCCTTTGCTTTAATTTATTGCATCTACTAGATTGAACTACCAGTCATGTATTTATTTGGACAATTTTTATTACATTGAACTGATGTTTAAGCTTTCTATTTTTCAAGTACAGTTCATTCATGTGCTTCTTTTAGTCCATTTATGATTTCTAAATATCTTAATTTAGTTTATTTTTAATAGGTAGTTTATATCGTCGTGGACCCAGAGGAAGTCCGACATAGATGACGAAATGCAGCGGTAAATATACCGGTGCAATACTATAATACGTACGTCGATCGTGAACCCTATTGCACGTCATCTCAGATTGGGGACAAATGGATGGGAGAAATGCTTTCAGGACACCCAACAAGATTTCGAAACATCTTCCGCATGTCCCAAGAAGTTTTTAATGATCTTTTAATAGATCTAACAACATTTCATGGACTCAACGGGTCTTCTCGAACAACATCTCGTGAAGTACAAGGCATAACACTTTACATTCTATCACAAAACGAGTCTATACGGGGAGCCATGGAACACTTCCAACACTTGTTGGAAACAATAAGCAGATATTTCTCGAGTTTGGTTTGACTTCTCTGCTCGATCCAGCAAAAGCCATAATAAAACCAGCGATCCAGACTTTTGCGAGGACCCCGACGGAGATTCTCGACGATGATCGATATATGTCGTATTTCGAGGTACACATATTGACTAGAAAAATTTATTAATGAATTGCATATTGAAATGATTTTTTACGTTTCTAAAGGATTGCATCGGCGCGATCGATGGAACGCACGTTCATGTTATAGTGTCGGATAACAAGAAAGTTGCTTTTATCGAGTACATTGCGGGAGGATAACTCAAAATATAATGACGGTTTGTGATTTCGACATGTGCTTTACATTTGCATTAGGTTGGATGGGAGGGCGGCGCACATGATAGTAGAGTTTTTAAAATTGCAACAAGAAATCCGGACTACAGATTTCCTCACCCACCACACGGTAAGGTCATTTGTAATATAAAAAGTCGATATTTTTGTCACATACTTTGCTAAATTTCACTATCATTACGAGCGAAGTATTATTTGGTAGATGCTGGCTACACTGATGCGAGAGGTGGTATCTTAAACCCTATCCTGATACAAGGTATCATATTCCAGATTTTGAAAGATCCAGTAATCACACAAGAACTAGAAAGGAGGTGTTTAATAAGAGACGTTCATCCTTGCGAGGCGTTATTGAGAGAACATTTGGAGTTTGGAAGAAGAAATAGGTCATTCTTCTAGATATGCAACCTTATCCGTTTCCCAAACAGGTTCAGATAGTATTAGCAACTATGGCCTTGCATAACTATATTAGGCGGCACCCAACTCGGGCGATGTTGATTTTGACCGTGCCGTCAGATGATACGATCGAAGGTTATGAGGACCGCATTGAACAATCTCGACCACGGGAGGAGAACAATCGTGCGACAATTTGCACGAAAGATGGGGAGGGTGCGAAACGAAATGACGGCCCTTCGAGAAGACATTACTCGCTCGTTAGTTGGAGAGTGATTTTGTTCGGCAATCGATGTATGTCTTTAACACTACGTTGAGCACTTTACTTCGAATTATAGATCCGTTAGATTAATGTTTGTCTTACATGCAGCTTGATTATTATCATTTTGTTTTACCATTTCATACTCGAATTATTTCAATTGTTTATCTGCTTGTATTTCGAGTAGACATGAGCTCAAGCACGTCGGCTACCTCTCGCCGAGTGCTTATGTCATTGTGGATTTCGGAACATCTCTTTTGGCATCACGACGGCCGCATAGTTTTCGTCGAAAGTTTTATGCTCGTCCTCGGAACATTCCGGAGTAGTGCGGTTTCTTCAGATGGGCGAGACGGTTCTCGGATTGTCATGAGTCCAATGCTAGTGAGTGTACGGCCTCAGCAGAAGACGGAGTCACACGGGAGCTTCTGATAACTCAAAACTAAACGAACATTATTATATTGTTGGTTGTTGTTGTAATAGTACTTCGAGTTTTTTTCTTATCTTGCTACTAGCACGTGCTTGAGAGGAGTCTATCTTCACTAGTAGAACTTTATGACTTTTTTTAGATATGTACTAGTTATCTTGATGTTTTGTCGTTTCAAATCTTGTACGAAATGGTCGATTTAAAACTCAATAATTTTTAATGCTCTTACGATATATAGATATATATGAATATGTAAATACAAACATACTTTTATATATATTAAAAATTTTAATACTTTTAAAATAGATAGAAATATAAAGATAAGAAGTTTTTTTACAGATTTAAAAAATATTTTTTTAATACTCTTAATATATGTAGATATATAAAAATATGTAAAAAAAGACGTATTTTTATAGATAAAAAAAATTTAATACTTTTAAAATATATAGATATATAAAAATATGAATATATAAAGCTTCTTTAAATATCTTTAACCAACATAAAGCTCCTAAATATTTTATTTTATTAATTTGAAAAATATATTTAAAAATATAAAAATTTAAAAATATAATTTATATTTATTAATTTGTATATTTAAAATATAAAATTTTTCAAAAAATTTCATTTGCAAATATCGTATACCAGTATAAATATATCAAAATTTTCAAACAATTTTAATAAACGAGGGCGGTCGATCGTTTCTACGCCGCAGTTGTTTTCCGCAGTTTAGCAACCAAACGAACAATGACACTTCCCTGCACCTGCTTCGCAGGGCGGCGCGATTTGCAGTTCTGGCCGAGAAGCTGCAGCTGAATCAAAGAAGTGCTTAATGGCAAATAGAAATTTATTCTCCAATAAAATTCCTTCGTTCCTCTGCCTCTCCACGATTCACAAATCAGACCTCCTCTGCCCTCGGGGAATATTCCCAGATTCCTCTAACTCCCAAGCTTTGCCTGCTGTGGTTTAAAAAAAATAGAAGAGGAGAGGGAATATTCCTTATTCCCTTCCTTCTACCTTTTCCCTTTACTCATCCTGCGTCACCTTAAGATCCGCCAAGCCTGTCGGTCGTGCCTGTTCGTGCACGTTGATTGCGGTTCCCGAACTGCCCGAGCCAACAGAAGCCTGTCGCGCAAATCCGAAGCCTTCTATATCACCAACTCTACTGGCGACGCCGCCTGTTCGTGAACCATTGCGTTTGTTCGTGAACTGCTTTTTGTTCGCCTCCACGCGCCTGTTTGCGAACTACTGTCGAACTGTCTTTGCTTGCTGGGCTGTCTCCACCGCAAGGAAGGAAGGAATGATGCCTTCCCGCGAATGATCCTGGCGCGATCCTTCTGGCCGCGAACCGCTGGTGAACTGCTCCGCCTTGCCTGCTACGTCAGCTAACTCCCAGTCTGTCGAACCTCGCTTCTTCGAGAAACAGAAATCCCTCTCGCGATATCCCTTTCCTTGAATTCGCCAAACCTGCTCCTGTCCATATTAGGAATCTTTCTGCAGCCACCTATGAACTTAATGGCCCCGGAACCGAGCTTCCTCCTCTGCGCCGATTTCCTGCTTCGATCTTCCTTCCTTCTTCGATCTTCCTGCACCGATTTCCTCCGCCCTAGAATCTTAGCTCTGATAACAATTGTTGTAAAAATTGGAGCTGAGTAAAACAGTAATCGACACAAACCAGAAGAAGAATACAAATATTTAACGAGGTTCGATAAAGAATTGTCTACGTCCTCGGGAGCGAGCGGCGGTTTCACTATTTCAGCTGAGTTACAATATTTCGGTCCAAACGTACCCTTAGGATTACACATCTATTTATAGATAAAACCCACGGATAAATTACTAACTCGCCCTCGCTCCCTCCAACCCACTAAACATGAAGAGACACACCTCTTCACCAAGAAAACTCCAACTACCGGTATATGAGTCACGTACCTAACATAATTGTGTTTCTCGGACGAGATCTTGGCTACAGTTGTGTTTCTCCGATGAGATCTTGGCTTCGGTTGTGTTTCTCCGGCAAGATCTTGGCTCCAGCAAGATATTGGCTTTCATGGTGTTTCTCTGGCAAGATCTCGACTTCAGTAAGATCTTGGCTTCAGTTGTGTTTCTCCGGCGAGATCTTGGCTCCGGCGAGATCTTGTCTTCAGTTGTGTTTCTCCGGCAAGATCATGACTTCGGCACTCTCGGCTTCGACATTCTAGGCTTCGGCACTGTAGGCTTCGACACTCACGACTTCGATATTCTCGGCTTCGGCACTCGCTACTTCGATACTTACGGCTTCGACATTTACGGCTTCAGCACTGTCGGCCTCGGCACTCTTAGCTTCGACACTAACGACCTCGACACTCTCGGCGTTGTCACTCTCAGCTTCAGCACTCACGACTTCGACACTCTTGGCTTCAACACTCACGGCTTCGGCACTCAAGGCTCAAGAATTTTTTTTTTTGCTTTGACTTCAGATTCTTCTCCCTAATTCTCGTCTCATCTGCTAACCAAGCATCTGATATAATCACCAAAACTCATTCTCCAAGACGTTTACAAGATATGTTGAGCAAACTCAAGCTGTCAGCCACTACACCATCATGAGTTTGAGAGGGGCTGTTAGCATGATTACCGGAAATACATCAGTTAGCATGATTACCAAAAATAAATCAATGACATTAATTGCCCTGATATGGATCAATAACATTAATACCCTGGTATATATTAATCATCATGATATAGTGTGATGACATTAATTGTCCTGATATGGTGTAATTAACACCGATTCTATATGCTGATATCTAGGCTCAATTTTTGCTCTTAATTTACTTTCTTTCATATTCCAAATATTAAAATACTTATATAAATATCACTCATCTTTATAGTATTGAATATCAAGTGAAGGAATATAAATTTCGTTTTCTTAATAGAGGAAAGAAAGCGGAGGAACTCTGAGTGAGCGGCGATGAAGATTAGGAGGAGCGTGGGCGAAGGTTTGTGGATTCCAGATTGGAGTCTTAGAGTTTGGCAAGGGATATTTTGTCATTAAGCTCCTTCAAATTAAGGCCCCGTTTGGTAACACAAATTCGCGGTGCGGCCCTGCGCCAGGGCCGCACCGCGAATTTGCGTTAAAAATTGGACTGACCGTGAATTTGTGCGCCATATCGCCGCGAAGCGGCGTGAAAGCGGACGCGGGATAAACCCCGCAGTCCCGACTTTCACCTGGCGTTTAGGTATTCTTTTACCTTCGTTGCCCTCGCTGCTCTCCGCGTCCGCTTCCACGAACCTTCTCGCGAGCCGATTGCTCGTCCTCTACACTCGACCGAGAAACGTTCACCTACGAGGTAACCTACCTTCGCGCCATCATCCTCTCGCGAGGCCTCATCCCCCTCTCTCAACTCGTCATCTACTTCCCCGCAGCTCTCTCTTTCTAGTCGGTTGATTATGCATTTCTCTGCTCTTATGCTTTACTCCTCATCAATTTTATATTTCTTCCTTATTATCTATAGTTGATCTGCATATCCACGAATGCATCAAGTCTCTGTACAATACGATCTGGTCTTGTTCTGTTGCGGTGAACCTGGCATTTTCTGGCATGCTTTACTCAATTTTTTTCTTTTATTTTTTTGCTTTATGTGGGTTCTTCCTCCCCTAATTAGCTGGTGGAGGAGCTAGAGTAGTCTTTATTCTCGTTTTTAAAATCTTTTGGTGGTTATTTAGAGGCTAATTTAGTTAAGCGTGGGTTTTGGTTTGGATGTTAACTTGCTATTTCTTCACAAACAAATATGAGGTGAGTTTTTTATTTTTTCTGTATATTCTACGCGTGATGCTCCTTGGTGGAATTTTGGAAGCTCGCGTGTTGTGATCATGGTTTGTTCATCGACGAATTCTTATGTTTCATGCATCTAGTATATGAAAGGTTTATCAAGGAAAAAAAGATGATTTTTTTTTTGGCAGGGAAACTTGTAATCATTTGTGAATTTGTGAATTGGTGTTAATAGATATAATAAAGGTGAATTGGTGCCTCTCAAGGTGAATTTGTGAAAATGAGAGGCACCTTTTCAAGCTCAATTGGGGAAACTTGTAATCATTTTGATGGTGAATGTTTTGAAGCCTTAGCTATGTATATTCATGCTAGATTGTCATGCCCCAAGTTTGAAGCCTCTATAATTAGCATGTTGGTGTTCATGTGAAGTTGATTAGTAATGTTAATTAGACAAAAATTTGATTAACATAGGGGGATACTAATGATGTGTTCTCCATCGATGCTCCTATTTGTAATGTTTTGAGCTATTATGGCTGCCCCCTTTTGACATTTGGTTTGGGGACTGTTTTTGTTTTGTTTTTGGTTAATTCCAGCTAGCCCCATTGCACTATGATTACAGTTTTAAGTTTTATTATGGTGACTGTTTTTGTTTTGGGGACTGTTTTTGTTTTGACGTGCAGTTCAATGCAAAACTTGTGTGTGGGTGTGTGTTTGCGGTAGCGGTGGAGTGCGATGAAGTGTAAAATGTGCGGTACGGTGAGTGCAGTGAAATTGTGTGTGTTTGAAGTGCTAAACGTTGGCTTGAAGTGCAGTGAAATTGTGTGTGTTTGAAGTGCAGTTTGTGTGTGTGTGTGGTTGTGTGAAGTGCAGTGCCGTGAAATTGAAGTGTTTGGAGTGAAGTGCAGCTGTGGGAGTTAAGTGCAGTGAAATTGTGTGGGTGTGTGAAGTGCGATGCGGTGAAATCAAAACTTGTGTAGGTGTGTGAAGTGCGATGAAGTGCAAATTGTGTTTCTCCGTGTGTGGGTGTGTGAAGTGCGATGAAGTGGAAATTGTGTTTGTCCGTGTGTGGGTGTGTGAAATGCGAGTGAAGTGGAAATTGTGTTTGTGTGTGTGTGTGGTTGTGTGAAGTGCGGTCGTGAAATTGAAGTGTTTGGAGTGAAGTGCGGCTGTGGGAGTGAAGTGCGGTGAAATTGTGTGGGTGTGTGAAGTGCGGTGCGGTGAAATCAAAACTTGTGTAGGTGTGTGAAGTGCGGTGAAGTGCAAATTGTGTTTGTTTGTGTGTGTTGTTTTGTGTGAAGTGCGGTGAAGTGGAAATTGTGTTTGTGTGTGTGGGTGTGTGAAGTGCGGTGCGGTGAAATTGAAGAGCGAGTGAGTGAAGTGCGGTAGTGGGAGTGAAGTGCGGTGAAATTGTGTGGGTGTGTGAAGTGCGGTGCGGTGAAATTGTGACTTGTGTAGGTGTGTGCGAGTGCGGTGAAGTGGAAATTGTGTTTGTGTGTAGTTAAGTGTAGTGCAGTGTTGTGTAGTGTAGTTTAGTGCAGTCTAGTGTAGTGCAGTGCAAATGTAGAAGCAATGTAAATGTTCAAAAGTTTCAATATTGAAAATATAATGCTCCTTTCCCGTGGACGTAGGTCAATTTGACCGAACCACGTAAATTTCTGTGTTCCTTTACCTTAGTAGCATTTCAAATTTATTATTTTGCAATTAGTCTGGACTTTCATATGTTTGTTGATTTATTTCATATTTAAAGATATTGCTGACTTGTGTTCTATTATTAGTATGACAAGTAAGAACAAGGAATGTGCCACTCCTGCACTTTGGGAGAAGGACATAAATTAATTTTCTGCGATTTATGCATAGCGGAAATCGAAAGAGGCAATAGAGCAAACTCTTTCTTCAGCAAGGAAGGCTGGCAAAATATAGTAACAAATTTTAGGGAGCTTACGAGCGGGGATTACGACAGTATCTGAGCTTAAAAAATAAATGGGACCAACTAAAGAAAGAATTGAAACTATGGAAGGACCTAAAACAAGGATCGACCGAGCTTGGTCGGGATCCGTCGAAGCGAACTATTGCTGCTACAGAAGAATGGTGGGCTGAAAGGCTAACGGTAAGACATCATTGAATTAGTTTTGCTTGCGTTTGCACCACTTCTAATAAAAATTATTTATTCTTACAGATTTATCCTGCGGCGAGGAAGTTCAAAACAGCTGGGATAGAACCAGAATTCGAGGAGAAACTCGATTGAATGTTTGGTGGGACAATAGCCACAGGGAAATACGCAGTTGCACCTAGCCAAACAATTGTTTTTTTGCAGTGCAATGTCAGTCTTTTACATTCTTTCTGAGCACTTTACTTCATATTATTTACAATTCTACACACTAGATTGATTCTTTTCATTTTGTTTGACCATTTGACACTCAAACTAATTGCTTGCATATGTGCTTGCATTTCGAGTAAAAATGAGCTCTAACACGTCGGCTACCTCTCGCCGATTGCTATGTCGCCGTGGGTTGCGGGCATCTCTTTTGACATCATGTCAGCCGCATAGCTTTCGACGAAAGTTTTATGCCCGTCCTCGAGACATTCCGGATCGGTCCGTTTCTTTCGATGGGCGAGATAGTTTACTAGATTTTCACGAGTCCGATGCTCTGGGAGTGTACGACCACAACGGAAGACGCGAGTGAAACAGGAGTTACGTATTCCGAAAACTAAAGTGAACATCATTATATTGTTGGTTGTTGTTGGAATAGCTTCTTCGCTTTTTTTTCACTCTCATCGCTTGCTTACGTGTTTGAGAGGAGTATATGTTTTGCTGTAGAACTCTATGACTATTTTGAGATTTGCAATCGCTTTATTGCTGCGTTATTAAATTTTTAATATAATTTGAACAATCTATTTAAAATATTTTATAAAGCTCGTAAATGTTTTATTAATACGAACAACCTTTTTAAATTATAAAATTTTTAATATATATATATATATATAATTTATTAAATTTAAAAGATAACCAAGTTCATTAATATTTTAAGATATACCGATGCTCGTAAATATTTTGTTAATATACTTAAACAATTTAACTTCGTATAGTGAATTATTGAATTGAATCAATAATTCACTATATATAGAAAATATATATTAAAAATATAAAAATAAAAAATTCTAATTTAAATTTATTAACTTGTATATTTAAATATAAAATTTTTCAAAAAAAATTTATTCCACTTTCAAATAATTGATCCTACATAAATATATTGAAATATTAAAACAACTTTCTAATAAACGGGCGAGCGTGGTCATTTTTCGCCTCGCAATTGTTTTCCCACAGTCGTAACCAAACAGACAAGAACTTTCCATGATTTCTTCACACTGATTCTCTGCATACAGCAACTAGCAATGACAAATGCTAAGCTGAAGACAACACTGCCTTCCAAACAGACCCTAAATGAAAGGCTGTGAGCTGCTTGGCGGCTATGGTGTGATTTAAGAAGGATTTATTGAACTTTATATTGGTTATATTCTGCCAATTATTATATATTTTTACAGGCGGGGGATGGGTGGGCAGGGGCAGATTTTTGGACAGCACATTTTTTTAGTAGCTTCAGCAGTTGTAGCAGCCCCAAATAGTCCTTTATGCTTAAAGTTTTTATTCTATTCACTTTATATCAATTTTAATTGAATTAATTTTAATTATAATTAATAGAAAAAAAATTTAAGTAGTCATTTATTAATTAATTAGTTATATAATAAAACAAAAATTCTTTTTAATCAAACTTATGCATAAATAATATTAACTCATAAACTTTACACTTTGTTTGTTAAATAATATTAATTATCAAAATTTCCTACCAAAACCCTTATAGAAAAGTATGCTCTCAATAGTCATGCTCCCCATTCAACTCTCCTTATCCACAATTATATTGCATGAGGGCATAGTTTTCCACCTTGAATTGTAGGATTATGACCAATCGTATTTTTTAGGGTAGACAAAATCAATAAATATGCGGGGAAGTGGCAGAATTACTAAATTGCCTAAATTACATGAGAAATAAATTTTAAATTTTACTATTTATATTAAAAAAAATCACAAATTTTAAGGGATAGAATTGCTCACCCTGGAGGTAACCTGGTTCTAGGTTCAAATTGAACATTTACCTGTTGGCTCACATTTCCCAAAAGAAAAGTGGCAAAATAATATTTCTAAAATTTAAGATTTTTATTTTTGTCATATTGATCTTTTAAAGAATGTGGGGGCATTTACATCCAATGCCCCACAATTCTAATGTATTTGGCCTATCTAACACTCAAATGTTTAACATCACATTAAAATATTATCTTTATCAACTTTTTTTTTTTAAAAAAAACACCTATTCAAGCTAGGACGCCAAAAGTATTGTAAATATAAATATCAAATTTTAATTACACACACACACACACCCACCCACCCCTACACACCCCGATGGTAGTCAAACAATCAAGCCATCCTAACATCCAACAAGAGACCGTGTGATCAGAACCAACTGACACACTATTGCAGGAGATTTAATAAATATCAAATTTTAGTTGCACACACACACACACACACACACACACACACACACACACACCCCTACACACCCCGATGGTAGTCAAACAATCAAGTCATCCTAACATCCAACAAGAGAGTTGACACACTATTGCAGGAGATTTAATTAGCGGACTGCGCCTATAGTCCCAACCGACCAAGACACACGCAAGAGCCTGTGATTGCAAGCTAGTCGGTCGATCTGCTTTTACTACGATGGATGAGATCTCCATTCGGCCGGGCAACTCAGATGATCGACATTTACTTCGGGAGGAGCGATCACCGCTCAGCTGATCGCCTCATCATACCGTATTCAAGCAGGCTGATAAATTAATTATTGTCGTATTAGAATTCAAATTTTAATACAAATATGTATATATTTTATAAAATTAATTAGAGTATAAATTGTATTAAGAATAATTTTCATAATTTTTTCCTCATTTCTATAACTGTACAAATACTCCCCTATAAATAGAAGACAAAAGAACAAATAAATGAACTTCTCCCCCTCACTGAACTGAAAACTCTTGAGTTATTCTACTAATTCTTTTTCTCTTTTCTCCTTCATCTGATTCTAACTCTCGATACGTGTTCATAAATGATAATTTAGGATTCAACATCCTAAAAGGTGAGACGGTGAGCGTGGACATGCTCGAGACGAGAGGCGTAGCCAATTACGAAGAAGAACCTTGTACAAAGACTCAACACTAATAGAATTCATTAGAGAGATAATGCATCGAATTATACAGGAAGAGATCTAGACATGCACTGGGAACACAAATAATGGACAAGTTTGAGGCTCTTTGGGCAGTCATGATCCTGAATGCCCAATATCCGCCCATGGAGGGCAAGTCTCGAGGAACTCGCCCCCAGAGGACTCCTTTGACAATTTGTCAGTACCTCACGGTTGGCCCGGTGACCGAAAAATGGAAGGACTGGGAGTTTCTCACCTAGCAAACATTGTCACATCTACGCTGGCGGTCCTACATCGGGAGGACCGAGTAGAAAACCTCGCTCAGCTGGTCATGGGTAGCGCCTTCTCCTGAAAAATCCTAAAAACAGTATCCCCAACAATGTTTAGGATTCCTAACTCTGACCCTTATAAGGGAAAGAGCGACTTGGTCGACCACCTCACTTTTTCTGAGTAGATAGTTGGAGTTTTGTAGGTTGATGACATCATGAAGTGTCTGATGTTGCTGACTACACTGAAAGAAGCTGCACTCTGATAGTTTAATAACATACCAGATGGAGTTATACCATTATTTTTAAAATTCCAGAAGCTCTTTCTAACACACTTTGCTAATGTACAAAAGCTAAGGAAGGTTATAGAGACCCTGGTTCAGATCAAGTAGGAGGAGGGCAAAAGCCTACGAGCTTACATCACTCGCTTCCAATAGGAAATGGTAGATGTGAAAAATGTGGAGCCTCTCATATCCTGAACCTAACTAAAACAAGGGATCGACAACAAGCGATTCAGTTATGATCACGGAGGTCTTGAAAGATCACATCGCTGCTAAAGAAGTCTTTTTGGAGTTGTTGGAAATTAATTTGAGAGCACCTGACCCCGACCATAGAAGCAGATGGACCGGGAGGACAACTGAAGGACAAATATTGATCGAAACTTGACCGAGGATCGAGCAGCTATCTGAGACCCCAGGGCAACCGAGGCAATTAGCGTTAGCTAGGACGCCACTCTGACCAGCGGCCGTCCTAGTACTTCGATCGACTGCACTTGTATTAGGAGATGCAAGGTTGACACCCTTGAATGTGTCAATGATTGAACTAGTCCATGCCATTCAAAATATGGACTACTTCAAAAAGACCCCTCTGCTGAAGATATCATCTACACTGCATAATCACAATAGGTGTTGCGACTAGCATCAGAACTATAGGAACGACATGAAGGAGTGTTGCCATTTGAAAAATCTGGTGGAGGATCTTACCAAGTGTCGGGAAGCTCAAGGAGTATGTCACTGTCTAAGCACATACATAGTGACAACGAAAAGCCAAAGTAGAGGGGTCCACAGGCGGTTGATCCACTTTTCGATATTTATACTTACAACTATGATATGAAAATTAGCAAAGGCATCAAAAACTTGATCCCACACTGAATATGTATATATATATATATATATATATATATATATATATATATATATATATATATATAAATACTGATGATTCTGTTATGAATTTTATGATTTATATTGTGGATACTACGCAAGTATACGTATCGTTATCAAGTAATATAGGACTCTAATGGAGTCCTAGATATTGATCCCACAGGGAAGTTAGAGAATTTTAAAGACAAATTAAAGTAAACTTACTTACTAATCTAGTATACGGAAATTAAGAATACTTAGGCTAAAATAAACTAATGCTTAAAGGTTGAATATAAGATTTCAGAAAAGTATCTTTCTCCTTGTTTTAGAGAATTAAGTGAATGAAGAATTAAATGAGTTTTTAATTGTATTGTGCCAATAGGAGCATTCCTATTCTTTACCCTTTGGTCAAGGTGCAAAGAACATTGACTAGTCTTATGTTTGATTACTGAATCTGCGGCTAGGTTGAGAGGATACCGACAGCCACTTCAGAGGTCCCACTTTCCCCTCGCATGAGAGCTAACATCTACACTTCAGCTCACAAATAAAAAGATCGAATTGAATATTTTAGTCTGTCACACTAAAATGTCCAATTCTACGCCTGATAGTTAATATTTCCCTATTTATTTGCACCCTCCTTCCAAGGCTTTTGACTTCCCTGAATTTTGGATGTAATCTTTACTATAGTTGATAATTCAACGTATGTTAACAAATCAATTGACCAGATTGAAAGTAAATTAAGATTTAAGTAAAAGATTAACACAATTTCTATTTTCATATTTTTAGGCACAACTACTTTAATTCATCATTTCACGAAATCTCGATAACAAGGAGAAAGATTAAGATAACTACTCAGAACACATGAGAAAAATAACACAAAGCATGAATTTCATTAAAATTAACAAACAAATAACAAATATGCTTATCTCAATTCTTCTCCCCAAGCAGACTCTTTGAAGTTTCTTTGACTCTTCCTTCCAGTACAACACACCAAAACGCTAAACACTTTATCTACTCACTAAAAAGACTCTAGGATGACACTTAAATTACACTTAACTCCCACACAAATGACACAAAACTGACACAAAACTGACTAGAATTCGTCTCTATTTATAGAAGTGGTCAAATCTCCAAAGGTTGCTTAAGCATCTCTTCAAAAAGCTTCCAGGTTCAATGTATTTTGGCTCTTTTCAACTGTCTCGCCGTCGGTGGCTTGATCTCGCTGTCGGCGGGCTTCTAGAAGATGGGCTAACCGCGCCGATCTCGTCGTCGACGAGGCTCGATCTCGGCTGTCAGCGGGCTCCTTATAATATATTCAAAACTTTCAGGAAAAACTCGCCGTCGGCGGCCTTTTCCTCGCCGTCGGCGGGATAGTTCAATTTTCATCTAATTGAGTCTTTTTTGCTCCAAATCTGCTTCTTTTGTACTTTTTTGCTTTCAATACTTATAAATCTTTATTCCTGCAATAAAATAAAGAAAATACTTTTCTTTAAAGTGCTATTTCATATAAAATTGGTATAAATTTCTCAATACATTTTTCTGTGGTCAGCGGTCGGTGCGCTCGAACAAAACCCACCTACCTGGGATCATTTCAAATATCTTCGGCAGAGCTAGAGGATTATCTTAACCATCCAGTCTGAAGAGACAGGTCGGGGGAAGCATGTTCCTGTTGAACTCACTTTTGGTGAGCTCTATATCTCTCTAAAGCCTGCGATCTAGCCATATGACTTTCCTACTGACTCTCTTAGAAGACTAGATAGCGACCAACACCATTTAAATGTTTAAACCATTTCTTGACTCCTTGTAGTATCATATGTGTGGTTTCAAATCCTCAACATTTAATTGAGTCGATTGACACCAACATTTTGAACTCAAGTTGGGTTCTTATAAGGATTGTGAATGCCTTAAAAATACCTTTTGGATTTAGAGGTTTTCATTGTTTGAAACACCACGTACACTTACACCACACACATTCACAATACACATACGCTCCATAATAAAAATTTAAATCAATTTTTCAAAATCCCTGAAAACCAAATATGGGCCCAAAGTCACTAACCAAAATCAAAGTCAGTTCTAAATAAAATGGAGGGAGGTGGGGGTGGGGGAGCCCTTAAGACGTGAATTTGAGATCCTTTGATGTGCGTTGAGGGGCACACTGTCAGGATCATACTGTTGGACTTCGGCTCTCACTTAGACAATGTTCAATCGTCGTTTTGCTTGTTATAACTCTGATCGAATAGACGAATCTTATTTGCCGCGTAACACACAAGTCGTATTTGAATTGACCCGATCATTAACAATTTTGTCCCGACACCCCAGATGACAAAACAGAGCGAATGCATTTGAAACGTTGATTTTACCGGCAAGGACACCCAAATTAATATGGTTCAGAGCAGAAGTGAACTGACACAAATTGATGCGTTTAAATATAATAATAATAATAATAATAATAATAATAAATAAAATAAAAACGAAATTATTATAAAAAACCCATGCATGCACCCCTCTACCTCTTTAGCCTGAAACCCTCGCTTGTCACATCCTATCCCCTCTGCTCGATACTCCCCATCACCCTTTTCCCGAAAATCCTTCCTCCTGCGCTGAAAGCCCTCACTTGCTTTAGCTCATGCAACCGCATGTCGCCTCACCTCCAAGTCGCCTATTTTTGTAAGTTTTTGGCTCTCCAAGTTTCTCCTCCCGAAAAACATTGCTCGCCTAATCCTTCCCCTTCCTCTAAGCTCAATTGTGACAATGCATTCACTCCTTCTGCCCATAGTTTTAAAACCATTTTTCCTCAAACAATGAGTAACTAATTCTGTTTAATTTCAAAAAAAAAAAGGTAAAAGTGGATATTTTCTCAGCATAAACGATACATCAATATTAAAGCTATTGTGGGTTGGTTAATATCAAAGTTGTGAAGAAATTGAATGATGGATGCAGCAAGTAAACTTCAAACTGATTTAATGTTTTAATGGAAATCTGAAAGTTTTGTGTCTATATGTTCAAAGTTTTGAGACTTCTGTTGTCTTGCTTATGGAAATCTAAACAAGCGACTCTCTTGTTTGAAAGAAAAAGTATGAGAGTTTCCTATTTCATTTTCTTTGGAAGAATCTGAATGTTTTATATATGTGTATATGGGAAATATGAAATTATTATGTGTTTACATATGAAAATTTTCAAATTCTTATGTGTTTTCTTATGAAAAATCTAAAAGTTTTATATGTTCATATTTAGAAAATCTGAAATGTTTGTATGTCCACATGTAGATAATTAGAAAGTCTTGTGTGTTTGCATACATAAAATATGAAAGCTTTATGTGCACCTTTACAAAATTTGAAAATTTTATGTTTTTGCATATGAAAGATTTAAAAGTTTAATGTGCTTGCATACTGCTTATATAACTCCTTCCAATTTAGCAAAGACATTAATCTTATCATCTTGGAGACTTTTCTTAGTTTCATATATGCACTTCTTTATACAGTTGCTTCCTATGTTAGTTTCTATCTTATTCGTTCCTTTGAACAGTTTCTTAATGGTTACCAAGCATTTGCTAATAAAGTAATGTTTTAATAATGTCATTCATAATTGCAAAAATATCTGAACGCCTTACAGTGAGGCTTTGGGTAATCTTTGTTATGAAAATTGGAAACTTTCACTGTTGGCTTTATAAAAATCTGAAAATTTTTGTCCTTTTGGCTGTTTGTGAAAGCATAAGGAGTATGCTGTCTATTTTAGATTTGGAGACCACTCAGTCTTTCATGAAAATCTGAAACAGTTGTTATTTATATATGTAGGAGATTTTAAAATTTTGTTAACTTGGTTTCAGGAAAATTCAGATGTATGTTTAAAATTCATAAATTCTTCTTTATGTATATTATATGGAATTTTGATGATTTATATACATTTCATTAAAAAAAAATTGCTTTCTTTGAGAAGAGTATGTATGCATTTTATTTTTAAATCACTTACATACACACATATGCAACACTCAATCTTCAGTTGCATATGCGGAAATTTTTGGAAATTTGAAAAGAGTATATATGCAGTTTATATTTTGTCATGCAACTTATTCTATGGCAGCACCAATATCAACTTTGATCTTAACTTGAATTTATTATTTTGTGCCTTACTATATGTTTATTTCATATACATAAGGAAGATTTACACACATACAACCCAATCCCTAAGTATTTACATGTCCATTTCCTCAGCTTTACTTTGATATGTGTCACCTTAACTATGTATGGGAAGATGTATTTCACTCTGTAAAAGTTAAAATTATTGTATTGTTATGTGGTATAAATCAGTTGGGTGTTATAAATGTTAAAAGCAAAATTTTGGTGTAGATATGTAAATACATAGAAATTGAGTAGTGTGTATGCAAATCTTCCTAATCTTCTTATACACTTACCTTAATATTAGTTGTGAAAGTGTTCACATTTGATTGGAAGTGTTCAAATTTTTGTTGTTTTATATGAATCATTGAACTGGTTTATAAGTTGGAAGTGTTAGCAATATGGGTGATGATGTAAACATCATTTTGCTATATTCGTGGTGATAGAGTAGTACTATACCTCTAAATCTGATACTCTATAAGACTAGTACTACTATTTACCATTAACTGGTTTAGAGTTTCTCTTTCATTCTTGGATAGCTGGTGGCTCTAGCTTAAATTTTGAATGACTTGTGGACTTTTTTTATTGGAAATTATTTTTTTTGTGGTGTTGAATTTTAATATCTTATTTTTCATTACCTTAGGCTGCTGATGGCTATAATCAAAAGATTGAAAGCCTATGTCAACACACTCGCTTGACCTAATTTTCAATAATCCTTGAAACCTAATAACGAATTCATTTAAATAAGATCACAATAATAAAACAAAGAATCTAAGATATGTCATCCGAGGTAATGGTTTCTCTCTTCCTTTCTCTTTTTAGAGAATGAGGTGACGATGTGATCAAGCAGTTGTCAACCTTCATGGTGATCAAGAGAAGACAAAAATAAGCGAATGATGAAACTCAACTATACTTTCCATAGATTTATACAACATAAACCCTTAGGACTTTGAAGTTTTTCGTCTAGCACGACATAAACCTTTACTCTTTCTTTTAGGCCCTCACACGTCGTGCGATATAAGCTCTAACTCTTTTTAGGATCTCAAGGTCGTTGTTTGGTACAATGTAAATCCTCTCATCTTCCTAGGCTATTTGCATGATTGTATGCTGTGCAAATGCAAGTCCTAAAATCTTAAATAAATTATAGGAGTAAAATATTAAATAACTTCATTTCCAAATATAAAGCTGAATAGTACCATAGTTTGTGAAGTCATTGAGATTCCCCTTAGAATTTATGACGACCCCTACCTTTCGCTCCTCTCATTCTCAAAATAACTTTTCCATATTGAGACATTCCCACTTGATTTTCCTATGACGACTCATAAACACAAAAATTTGAATCTTTGAAGATGAAACCCTAATCTTGATCATTAGTTTTCTTAAGTGACTTTGGTTGCTCAAGTTATAATTAACAATACAGGCTTGCACTTGTAGGAGAATTAGTAACTAGATAAGTTAAACCCAATCTAATCTTTATATTAGGTAGGGGAATGATATGTTGGAAATTTCACAGACCAAATAAATATCATAAATTTCTTAGTTTGAATAATTGAGACTATTATCGAGCGATAATTTTATCTTTCAAGATGAAGTATCACTTGTAATATTATGCTCGGTTAAAACTATTAAATATATGATACCTGTTTGGTCTCACATTTTCAAAATCAAAATTATGTATATATATAATTATTTTCATTTAAAGTAAACTAATATATCTATTTTGGCGACTTCGCTGGGGACTAATTTTTCTCTTCATCTTTGATTACGTGGTTTGTCTTCATACATCAATAGAGTGCCAATGTCCCTCGAGGGTTTCACTATTTTTCTTCTGTTGATTTACCTTTCTCATTTTTTTCTTGAGCAGGTATAATCAACTACTCCCTTGATTATTAAGCCATCTATTCAATCATCCTTAAACAGAGAGATTCCAAAATCTTGAAATTATAAAGTGGTTCAACCCCCAATAGAGTGGTAGGCTAGGAGCAATAAACGTAATTAACGTGAGTTTATTGTGATATGGGCCTTGTTGACCTCATTTGGTAAGGTCTGAATTCTTCTCCTAGAACTTAGGATCTAGCCATAGAACTTTCCTATTGACTATTCTAGAAGACTAGTGATGTAATCCACCCACTTAGAAATTCTAGCAACTTCTTAACTTTTTTATGAAGTCTCAAATGGGTGGTCTCAACTCAATAATTGATTGAGTTGATTGATACCAACATGTTGAAACTAAAAAATGAGTTCCCATAGGATCACAAAGCCTTAGATAAACCCTTGTGCGGCTTATTTTAGGTTTGTGTATTGTATTTTAAAAAGGGGTCGCCTAACAGAAGTTGTCGGCGAATTTAAATTTTAAATTTAATTTAAATATATATAATTTAGAAAGTAGTATTTGATTTTGAAAATAATTTTTAAATTTGAAAGTTTTAAGATATGAGATTAAACCGATCTCACATCCCCAAATAGTTTATATAAACGAGCACCGCACCACAAACCGTATATCTATCCCTAAGGATAGACACACGCATGATGGTGGGGCTCGATCAAATAAACTAGAAGTTTTGTGACATCCGTTTGGTCGCGAACCAATTTTATAAGCCGACAAATTCCACGCTTAATATGAAAGTATCAAACAGGGTTTATATTACACAGGTTCTTTAAAATTCCCTATAAGGGCAAGCCCCTATAGTTAATTACATCTTAAGTGACGGGAATCACTTAAGAAAACTCTCGATAATAATCAATAACTCTGCTTTCAAGAATTTAAAGTTTAAGGTTTTCAAAGATTGAATTTTGGAATTTCAATAGGGAATGGATCAAATTTTGGAACATTTTGTTTTGTGAATCCAAAGGAAGAAAGGTAGGAGAAATCACTGATTCGAAATGAACTTCGGTAATTTCCCGACTATCCTATCGTTTGGCTTGAGTTTAGGAAAGTCCTAATACTTATTTAGTATTTCAATCTTGCCAATTTTAATTAATTAGGACTTATATTTGTATGATAAAATCAAACAAATAAGCTTCAGAAGATGTGAGGGTTTATTGTCGTATCGGACGACTACCTCGGAATCCTAAGACCGGTTAGGGCTTAATTTGCAATGCAAATGCCTAACGAAAAGGTTGAGGATTTATGTTGCACTAGGCAAACTACCTCGAAGTCCTATGGCTTGGTTATTTAATTCTAGGAAAGTTTTGCTGAAGACGATGGCCGTGCTGCCCACCATGCTCCAAGTTCCTTGTTGTTGCAGAGGTTTAGTTTTAGAAACCATAAATCAGGGGATGAGAAAAGTATTTTGGTTTAGAGAAATCTTAATTTTCCAAGTGTTTTTTACGTTTTAATTAAAACAAATCTTAAAGTTGATTATAACGACACCGGTTAAGATCCCACGGTTCCATCCTTCCGGCATCATTATTTTTATCGGATTCACTTAGTCCAGATGAATTTGCTAAACTCAGTTGAATGAGTTCCACACTTTCATTTAGACCAGTGGGAAATCCCGTTAGCAACACGTAGGTTACATCATCCGAGGTATTCCCGATCATCCAACGGGACGTTTTAGTTTAGTTGCAATTGTAGTTTTGTGTTCCGTTTGTGATTAAATTTTGAGTTGTTTTATATTTTGAAATGTTGTGGCGGTGAATTTTATCTTGCAATGACTTTTAACTTAATTTTGTTTCGGTTTTAGGGACTATCCTAAAGGTGTGGGTTTTCATGCAACTGTTGTTTTATCATGCAAGAAAAGTAAAGTGCATTTGCAATAAAGTAAATTGCAAGAAAATAAATTGCAAGAAAGTAAATTGCAAGAAAGTAAATTGTAATAAAATAAAAGCGTACACTGGAGGGTCTTCCCGTCATCCCAAGCTGCACTTAAAACACAATTAGAATATTTAAGCAAGTCCACAGGTAAAGCTAAGGGAAAGGTTATGGTTTTCTACCAAATTCCTAATCCTATAGCTAGTCGACTCTTATGACGTCTAGGTTCTTTGTGTTTTTGTTTGAGGACGATTTTCTTCATCAAAGAACAATTAAGTCCAATTGTTCTTATAAATATCCTATCATATTGAGGAAGTGCTTAAGAAGAATCTTAAACATCTTTTCAATATTTCTAGGATTGTTTTAAGTCCAAATGAATTTAATTATACAAATGAATTAATCGTCAAAGAATTTCGAGTCTTGTTAACTTGCTCAGGTGAACTAGGACATTTGAATATCCTATGAGTGAAGTAACATTTCATTTAATGTTCTATTTAGGAGTTATGATGACTAAAGCATTTGAGGGCAAATTGGTGTTCCGATGGTTTGATTTAAGTTAAAGGGTTTAAATTTGGAATAGTGTTCAAGTTGTTTTATATTTAATTTCCTTTATGTCTTAGGTGATGTTATATTTAATTTAATTTAATTTAATTGAGTTTTAATTTAACTTAATTTAATTGAGTTTTAATTTAGTTTAATATAGTTCAATTTAATTTGATTTGGTGTTTAATTAATTTGATTTGATTTAATTTAATTTAATTATTTAATTTAATTTAATTTAATTATTTAATTTAATTTAATTTAATTATTTAATATAGTTTAATTTAATTATTTAATTCAATTTAATTTAATTGAGTTTTAATTTAATTTAATTTAATTATTAAATTTAATTTAATTTTAATTTAATTTATCTTTAATTTACTTTATCTTTAATTTTAATTGAAATTTCAAAAGAGTTTAATAATTTGACTTTAGTTTAATGATTAAGTCTTTTAATATTTTGAATTTGAATTATCATTTTAATTAAGAGTTGAATATTAATGAGATGATTAATTTAGGGATTTTTAAATTAAAGAATAAATCTCTTCCTAATAAAGATCCCTTATTTTAATAATTCCAATTTTATTATTCTTCCAAATTTAATCTATTATTTAATTAAAGTTTAATCACTTTTAAAATTATTTAATGGGTTTCTACCCTTTAATTATTTAAATTTCAATCATCCAAACCAGATTAGGATCAAATATTTTACTTGTTAATTTTTATTAAACCTAAAGTTTTAATTAAGGGTTGAAAGTTTAATTACCATTTTACCCTTTAAGCTTAATAATTTCATAACTCACTAAATTAAACTTAAATGAATTTGAAATTTTTATGTAACTTCACTCATATGTCAATAAAGACATGAGAGGAGAAAATGTGATTTTTCTGTATTTAATTTATTTATATAATTATTTTTGGTGGAAAATAGAGATTTTCAAGGAAAATTTGATAACATGACCAAAGGAAAGTTTCTGTCCTTAAGAAAATTAGGGGACATTCCTAATGACCAGAGAAGCACTTGGACCAATTTTGGTGATTTTTTGAATTATATTATTTTTATTATAATTATTTTGAGTTTTGGAGTGTTAATTAATTTAAAAATAAAATAAATGTTGAAAAATGGGTTTTATATTTTTTAAAAATCTCTCTGATATCAAGGAAACCAGAGAATCAAATTTTGCAATTTTCTGATTTTTCTATGATTTATTATAATTATTTTAGTGAAAATGCTAAAAAATACATTTTTTAATTTTTAAAATTACCTTAGGGCTTTAAAATTCAATATCTCACTAAATAGACCTAGGAAAAATGTGGGATTTGCTCCTAAGTGATTAAAATTCAAAATGTGACATTTTGGTGAATTTTATTATTTTTGTGATTTTTATTATTTTTTAATTATTAAAAATATTAAAATATTATTAAAAATCAACTTTTTTAGAAAATTGAAATTTTAATTTTCTTAGGTTCCCCTGATATCAAAGAGGCTCCAAAACCAATTTGGTGAATTTTTGAAAAGTATTTTAAAAGTTATGAATTTTTAAAGTTTAAAATGGCTAAGTGACTTAATCAACCCAATTAGTGGGGCTAACCAAGTCCAATTGACTTCAAATTTTTATGGTGGGTTCCTCTGATCCTAAAGGTCAGTGGAGAATTGATTTCAAGTCAATTTGATACCTGGTTAACTCTAATTAATTAAAGACCTATTTTGGGTGTTTAAGCCAATTAGGAGCTGTTTTAAATGAACTAAGTCAAAACCTATTTTTCATAGGGTTCTCTGGTCATAAGGAACATCACCAAATTTTCCTAGAATTTATTTCACAACATGCTATTTACTGGAATTAAAATACTCAAAACAGTGACCTGAACTTGAAAAATCAAGAACTCCTCATAGGGATGGCCTCTAACTTTGGAAAATTCAGGGAATGTTCCCAAATTCAGAGGCTTCAAAAGTCCTATGGTCTCATGCCATGGTGAATTGTATGCATGCATGGAGAATTAAAACAATGCAGAGAGTAAATAAATTATAAAAAATAAAATACTTGATGAAATTAAATGATTTCTTTTCCACATTATTCTCCTCCGTTCACCGAGCGAGAGGGTATTTTTATTTTATTTTTGTGATTTTTCTACACGGAGATATGAATTTTTGAAGTTTAGGGAATTAAATAAATCGAGAAAATACCCTATTTTTCTATTTATCCACGCGGCGCCAGCCGAAACATCGGCGACTCCGAAGGGGTACGTGTCGCGCCGTGATTGGGCGCCGCCATCCGAGTCGGCGGCCGGGCCCCGCGGTTCTCGCACCGTTTCCTGGTCCGACGTCATCTGAGCCGTTCGTCCGCGCGTGTATTGAATGGACGGCATCCGTTCATCGTCCCCAAGTGTTCTCACCCGAGAGCCGTCCACACTAAATCCCTAAGATCTCACTCGATTCTCGATGGATTTTTACGTTCTTATACTCTATGGATTCGTCTCGAAGAGACGAACACATCTATACGGTTAACATGCATTGAAACTAAGGCATTTGAAATAGAGAATCTTCGAAGCTCGGGATGAAGAGTTAGCTCATACCTTAGCTCGGAGAAGTGTGGCTTCAATCCGAGAGTTGTTGCACCTTCGATTGGGTCCCAGCAAGCTCCGGATGAAGTCTCTCGGTGCAGTGAATTGTCTGGATATGATTTCGACCAAGCCCGATCACAAAGCTTGGAGGCTGGAGCAATTGGGTGGCCTGGAGATAGGGCTTTTGATGGTGGACACCTTCCCTTGGTCTGGTGAAGGTGTAGAGACAATCAATTTGGGGATTGGCTCACTGTGGAGAAGTGTCCTGGTTTTGGGTGGAATTTCAACTCCGAAATTGAGCTTACGAGAGGAGAAATGGCAGGGGGATTTCATCTGGGGATCAAGTGCTCTAAAGGTGGAGAAGGGTGCGGAACAATTTTGGCGAGTTTTGGCAAGGTTTGTGCTTCTCTCTTCTCATGACCGAGAGGGGTGGAGTTTAAATAGAGCTGGGCGAGGGCCTCCCGGGGGAGTTAGGGCTTGGGATCGACTGCTGCGGTGAGGAGAAGAACAGCCATGGTGACCACTAGGCGAGGGGCGGCTCGGCAAGTGAGAATTTCAATGTTGGATCACATGTGAGCTCTCGACCATGGTGTTTTCCGGCGGCACAGTGGCCGGCCGGCCGAGTCGGAGTCACCCTCGAAGCTCGGGTGGGTCGGTGGCTGGAGGCTTGTGCAATCGATTGGCAATTGCCATGTGTAAAGGAGTTGGATTGAAATGGAATGGGGGATGAGCCTATTTTGGGTCCAAATGGGTCAACTCACCTTTTGGGCTTGGTTCACCTCCCCATGGCTCTGATTTTGGGCCGAGAGGATCGATTGGGTCGACCAAGAGAGAGTGGTGTGGTCTCTATCCATGATGAGGTGGCTAAACATGGTTTAGTGTGTGACATGCTTAAGGTTAAAAAGGCTTAATGAAAGATTAGGAAAGGAGCCCCTCCTTTTACCATTAATGACATGGTCACATGTCAAGCCTCCCATGGCTTCATGTGGCTTATCAATGGCTTGCATGGCTTGTCTTTGGCTTGGAGAAAGTTGAGTCGATTTCATAAAAATGGGTTTTAAGAAATTTTTGGTAATTTGATGGGAATTTGGATGAAGCTTCATTTGGAATAATTCAATGATGATTTTAGGACTTAGGTAATGGATTTAATTAAATGGATGACAAATGGAGATGTCATGTGGGCTTTAGGGTAGATTTGGGCTTTTGAATTTTGAAGGAAATGGGCTTTTAGAAGGGTTTAAGGGAAGTGGGCTTTTAAGTTTATGAATGTGTTCATGGATGAAAATTTTTGTAAAAGGTTGGGCCAAATAATTGTTGGGTTTAGCTCATGGATGTGTCATGAGTAACTTGAAGCAAATTTGGGGTAGTTTGGGCTTAGGTCAAAAAATGGGCCTTAAGGTCAAAAGTGGAATTGGATCCAAATGTCAATCAAATTGGACTTGGATTTGGTCTAAATTGGTATTAGGAATGTTGAATTGAAGTTTAGAATTGAATTGAACCAAAATTGGGGTCGATTGGGTAGGTTTGGTTTGACATTGGGTTCACTTAGGGTTAAAATGGGTCGATTTGGGGGTTTTGACAAAAGTAGGGTAAATTGACAAAATTGGCCCATGGTGTAGTTGGACAAAATGAAATTGGGAATATTTAGGATTTTCTGGAATTTTCTGGGAATTTTCTAAATTTTTGGATTTTTAGGCCAAGAAGGGTATTTTGGGTATTTGGAGGGTATTGGGGGGTATTTTTGGAATCTTTGGTATTTTTGGGTATGGATGATCAATTTGAGTGATGTGGAGATGTTTGGGAATAATTTTGAAGAATTTTAGGTAATTTGGAAATTTTGCAAAAATTTGGGTAATTTCAAGGGTTTTGGGTAGGTTTAGTAGGTGTAGGGTCTCGGGGGTCAAAAATTGAAAATTTGGGAAATTGAAGATTGGGTGAATCTAGGTGGAAAGAAATCATTTTGGTTGAGCCATGAAGCCATTTCAAGCCCATATGAGCCATGAAAGGACTCATTTGAGGCATTCATCTATGTTGTTCCTAACCCTCTTAGCGAGGGCTTAGGGGTTAAGGACCATCCATGTGAATCACCTACATGAGTCGGGAGGTCAAGTTGGGTATGGGTGTGGTTTTAGGAGGTGTGTGGAAATGTAGTGTGTAAGTGTAGTGTATAAGTGTAATGTGTGTGTAAGTCGGCCCCTTCAGCAGCACTGGGCCACCTAGGGTAGTCTCTGAGGCCAAAGAGTCCTATAGGAACTCATCCTTTAAACTTCCATATTTGATTTCAACCCTCTAGGTGATTAGGGGTCTATAGTCAAGTTTGTGGAGTTTGCGGGGAGTTTAGAAGTGGTTTAAATTTCTAAAAGGCGGGTCCCAATTCTGGTCCTCTAAGATAGTCAAAGGAAAAGCCTAAGGCTAGATCCTAAGCACTAAAAAGAAGAAGGGAAGACCTCACCAAAAATGAGGTCAACAACCCTTTATGATTTGGACACTCACTTCACTTACATACACACTCAGATCACCACACTCATATCACCACATACACATTCACATCATCATATTCACTCCAGTACACACACCCTAAACTTCACATCACCATTCATCTCACCTCATCATATACACACTTACCCCCACTCATATACAATCTACCCAAATCCAATCAAATCCAACTAGATCCACCCAAGCCCTCCCTAAATCCAAAATCCATAAAATTTAAATACAACATGCAAGATCCAAATTCATTGAGAACAAGTCCAAAATTCCATCATAACAAGTTCAAAACTTCACTAAACCCATCATGAGCAATTATAACACCATCAAACCCAATTCTAAAGCCCATTATCCAAGCACAAAATCAACCTTTCATAACCCGTCCAAAAATCTCACTAAACTAAGCCCAAACTCTGAATTCATTATAAAAAAACCCACATGAAAAAATCAGTCCCCATATCAAATTTGATAAAACATAGGGTGAAAAATTTCTTGGTTAAATTAGCTAAACATGGAACCAACGAAAACCTTTCCAAGAGCTTGAAGTTCCAATCCTTCTTTAATGCAAGCCTTGTTGGTCATGCATGAGCCTTAGGCGAGCCATATGCGAGCCATATGGCTTCATCCAAGCCCTAGGGAAGCCAAAGATCCATGCATGAGCCTCATGCAAGCCACCTTGCCACTTATGGCTAAAGGAGGAGGCTCTTTCAAGATTCCCCCCATAGTACTTAACCATCCCCATGATTCACCTAAACCCATGGTTTTTCTCAAATCCCCACAATTGGTACTTAGCCACCTAAGCTCCCAAGCTGAACACCGGGTCTAGCCACCATGGGGGTGAGCCAAGCCCATTTCCATGAGCCAAAACCAAGTCAGCCCCTAAAGTTAGCCAAACCTCATTCCATTCAAATCCAACTCATGGACACATGGCATTGTTGACCTCATTTTTGATGAGGTCTTCACTTCCCTCTTTAGTGCTTAGGATCTAGCCTTAGGTTTTTCCTTTGACTATCTTAGAGGACTAGAATTGGGACCCATCCTTTAGAAATTAAAACCACTTCTTGACTCCCTGAAAACCCCACAAGTTTGATTGTAGACCCCTAATCACCTAGAGGGTTGAAATCAAAAGTGGAGGTTTAAAGGATGAGTTCCCTATAGGACCTTTTGGCCTTAGGACCACCCTGAGTAGCTTGGTCTGGTAAAGGTTGACTTACACACTCACTACACTCATTCTCTACACTCCCACACACACAATCAAAATCCTAAAACCACACCCATACCCAACTTGACTTCTTGACTCATTTAGGTAATTCGAATGGATGGACCGTAACCCCTAAGCCCCTGGCTAAGAGGGTTAAGAACAACATAGTGAATGCCTCAAATGAGTCCTCTCATGGCTCATATAGGCTTAATATGGCTTCATGGCTCAATCAAAGTGATTCCATTTCACTCATATTTGATCAATCTTCTCTTTTCCAAAATTTCAATTTTTGACCCCGGGGACCCTACACCTATCAAACCTACCAAAAGCCCTTAAACTTGCCCAAATCCTCCAAAATCTCCAAATCACCCAAAAGTCCTCAGAATCAATCCTAAAAATTTTTCCCCCACTCAAATTGACCATCTCCAGCCAAAAATACCAAAATTTCTAAAAAATACCCCCAATACCCTCCAAATTACCAAAATGCCCCTCTTGACCCAAAAATCCAAAAATTCAGAAAATTCCCAAAAAATTCCAGAAAATCCCAAATATTCCCAATTTCATTTTGTCCAACTACAACATGGGCCAATTTTGTCAATTTACCCCACTTTTACCAAAACCCCCAATTTGACCCATTCTTAACCCAAATGAACCCAATGTCAAACCAAACCTCCCTAATTGACCCCAATTTTGGTTCAATTCAATTCTAAACTTCAATTCAATATCCCCAATATCAATTTAGACCAAATACAAGTCCAATTTGATTGACATTTGGATTCAATTCCAATTTGGAGCCTAAAGCTCAATTTTGACCCATGACCTAAACTTGACCCAATTTGACCCAATTCAACTCCAATTGATCCCAATTAACCCCAAAACTTTTCTAAATCTTCCCTAACATCTCTATAAACAAAAAATTAACATAATTTGCCCAAAATTGGGACCCAAACCTTACTCAAATTCAACCCAAACCCAAAATTAATTAAATTGGCCTAAATCCACCATGAACCCAAATAGGCCCAAATCCCAAGATTGAACCTCAACCAAAGCTGAAAACTCTTCATAACATTCTCCTAAACATTTCTCAACATCAATTTTACATCAATTTCAACATTAGCCAAACCTTAGCCTAAGTTAGCCCAATTTGGCCCACCTTAGCCCCTTTACCAAATAAACCCAAATCCAACCCAATTCAATCCCAAATCACTCCAAATTTGTTTTAAATCACTCATGACATATTCTTAAACTAAATCCAACATTTATTTTGCATGTCCCTTTACAAATTTTTTGATCTAAAAGCCCATTTTGAAACATAAAAGCCCATTCCCTTAAACCATTTTAAAAGCCCACCTTTACCAAATTTTAAAAGCCCAAAGTCCATTCCCAAGCCCACATGAAACCTTTTCTTCATCATTCCTTTGATAATCCTATTTGACCAAAGTCTTAAACCATCATGAAATCAACCAATTTGTAGCATCATGACAAATCCCATCAATGGAATCCAAAGTTTTCAAAATTCCAAATAACCCTTTTCCATGCAAGTGAGCCAACCTTTTCCCCAAGCCATGAGCAAGCCAAATGAAGTCCTGGAGCCATGCATAAGCCATATGCAAGCCATGGGGAGCCCTTTCCACCTCACCATGCCACTTATGGCAAAGAGAGGGGAGCCTTTCCTAAGCCTTCACTAAACCTTTTTTAACCCCATTCATGATACACTTTAACCAAAATTGGCCACCTCACCTTGGATGGGGACTTCACCACACATGTGAGGCTAACCCAAATGATCTCACATCAGCCCAAATCAAGCCTTGGTGAGTGAACCAAGCCAAAACCATGAATTGACCCAAATTGGACCAAAAATGCTCCTTACACCCATGCCATTTAAATCCTTGACTTTACACATGGCATAACCCAATTGATTTCACCAAGATCAAGCTCAATCATGTGAGTTTTTCTCAGCCAAAAAAACCTTGATGAATGAACCAAGCCAACCCTCATGGCCACCCAAGCTCCACCATAACCTTCCTTATTTAAACCTCACCTCCATGACCAAGGGGAAGAGATGCAAAGATTACCTTGGGTAAACTCGCGCAAATTGTTCCCAAAGCTTCTCCAAGCACTCCTAAGCTCAATCCAATCATTTCCAATTGAGGCCTCACCACTTGGACAAAGGTATCAAATTTTTTCTCCTCCAATAAAGTATGTTTTAATTTTCTGTAATTATTCACATGTTTTAAGTATATCATCACCGTATAGATGTGTGCTACTCGATTAGACGATCATTTAAAAAAAAATCATTCAATTTCGTTGATAATCGAGGGAGATATCAAGGTTTGAAGTTGGACGGTTTTGGGTGAATAGAACTAGGGGAGAGAAGCAACAGCCGTCCGATCAGGCGTGTATCCAATGGACGGCGCTGATGGAGTTGGACGGTAGCTACATCCATGAACAGAACTGCGCCAGCAAATCAGAGAGCGACACGTGGCGATTGAATGGGAAAATGAAATATTTTATTTATTTTTGACCCTAAACTTCAAAAATGTATAACTTTGTGTAGAAAAATCATAAAAATAAAATAAAAATACTCTCTTGCTCAGTGAGCAGAGGAGAATAATGTGGAAAAGAAATCAAGTAATTTCATTGAGTATTTTATTTTTAATGATTTATTTACTCTCTAAATTATTTTAATTCTCCATGCATATAGAAAATTTACCATGGCATGAGACCATAGGGCTTTTGAAGTCTCTAAACTTGAAAACATTCCTTGAATTTTCCAAGGTCAGAGGCCATCGCTATGAGAAGTTATTGATTTTTCAAGTTCATGTTACTGTTTTGAGTATTTTAATTTCAATAATTAGCATGTTGAAAAATAAATTTTAGGAAAATTTGGTGATGTTTCTTGTGACCAGAGGAACCTAGGAAAAATAATTTTTGAGCTAATTCACTTTGAACAACCCTAATTGGCCTAAACACCCAAAATTGAATTTTAATTAATTAGGATTAACCACTCATCAAATTAACTTAAAAATAATTCTCCACTGTCCTTTTGGGATAGGAGAACACCAAATAAAAATTTGAAACCAATTGGACTTGATTAACCCCACCAAATGGGTTGATTAAGCCTCTTAAGTAATAATGGGTAAAATTAAACTTTAAAAATTTATAACTCACAAAATACTTTTCAAAAATTTAAAAAAATAGTTTTGGAGCCTCTCTAATATTAGAGGAACTTAGAAAAATTAAAGTTGTAATTTTCTAAAAAAGTTGATTTTTATCATTATTTTAATATTTTTAATAATTTAAAAATAATAAAAATTATAAAAATATTAAAAATCACCAAAATATCATATTTTGAATTCTAAACACTTAGGAACAAACCAATTATTTTTCTTAAGTCCCTAGGATAAGATATTGAATTTTAAAGGCTTAATGTAATTTTTAATATTAAAAAAATGTATTTTCCAACCTTTTCACTAAAATAATTCTAGTAAATCAAGAAAAAAATCAGAAAAATATAAAATTTGTTTCTCTGGACTCCTTGAGATTATAGAGATTTAAGAAAAATATAAAATTCATTTTTCAACTTTAATTTTATTTTAAAATTAATTAATGCTCCAAAACTCAAAATAATTCTAATAAATAAAATATAATTCAAAAAATCACGAAAATTGGTCCAAGTGGTCCTCTGGTAATTAGGAATATCCCATAATTTTATTAAGGGCAGAAACATTTTCTTGGTCATGTTATTGAACTTTCCTTGAAAACCCCTATTTTCCATTAAAAATAATTACATAAATAAATTAAATACAGAAAAATCACATTTTCTCCTCTAATGTCTTAATTGACATGTAAGTGAGGTCACATAAAAATTTCAAATTCATTTGAGCTTAATTTAGTGAGTTATAAAATTATTAAGCTTGAAGGGCAAAGTGGTAATTAGAATTTTCAACCCTTAATTAAAATTTAAGGATTAATCAAAAGGGGAGGGTAAAATATTTGATTTTAAACTGATTTTGGATGATTGAAACCTAAATGGCTAAGGGTAGAAACCCACTAACCATTTTAAGAATAATTAAAGTAAACCTTAATTAATTAATTAATTAAATTTGGAAGATTAATGAAAAATTGAAATTATTAATGTAGGGATATTATTTAAGAAGATGTTTATTCTTTAATTTAAAAATCCCTAAATAAATCACTTCAATAATACTTAATTCTTAATTAAAAGATTAAAATAATAATCCAAATTAAATTAAATTAAATTAAAATTAAATTAAATTAAATTAAATTAAATTAAATTAAATTAAAATAAAATAAAATAAAATTAAATTAAATTAAATTAAACTAAATTAAAAAATTAAATTAAATTAAACTAAATTAAATTAAATTAAATTAAATTAAATTAAATTAAATTAAACTAAGTTAAAAATAATAAAAAATAATAAATTAAATTGAAATTAAATTAAATTTAAATTAAATTTAAATTAAAGTAAATAAAATAAAATTAAATTGAATTAAATTAAATTAAAATCATTTGATAACAAATCTAAATGAAATTATTAAGAATTAAACCTAAAATAACTTGAACACTATTCCAAACTTAAACTAATTTTCTATAGTTAAATCAAAAATTAAAATTGAATCATTAAGTTTAAATCATCAAAATACTTAATAATTTGATTTGCCCTTTTAAAGCTCTTATTATTATAACTCTTAAATGAAATATCAAGTGAAGTGTTACCTCACTTATATGATATTCAAATGTCCTAAGTTCACTGAGCAAAAGAATAACACTTAAACTCCCGGATGATTAATTCACTTGTATAATTAAATTCTCTTGGACTTAAAACGATCCTAGAAATATTGAAAAGATGTTTAAGATTTGTCTTAAGCACTTCCTCAATTTGATAGGACATTTATAAGAACAATTGAACTTAATTATTCTTTGATGAAGAAAATCGTCCTTAAACCAAAATACAAGAACCTAGACGTCATAGGAGATGACTAGTTATAGGATTAGGACTTTGATAGATAACCTAAACCTTTCCCTTAGCTTTACCTAAGTACTTGTTGAAATATTTAAATGCCTTAACATGTGTTTTAAGTGCAGCTTGGGATGATGGGAAGACCCTCCATGTACGTTTTTATTTTATTACAATTTACTTTATTGCAAATGCACTTTACCTTTCTTGCATGATAAACAACTGTTGCATGAAAACCAAAACCTTTAGGGTAGTCCCCGAACCGAAACCAAAACTAAGTTAAAAGTCACTGCAAGATAAAATTTACCACCACAACATTTCAAAATATAAAATAACTCAAAATTTAATCACAAACAGAACACAAAACTACAATTGCAACTAAATTAAAACGTCTCGTTGAATGATTGGGAATACCTCGGATGATGTAACCCACGTGTTGTTAACGGGATTTCCCACGGTCTAAATGAAAGTGTGGAACTCATTCAGTTGAGTTTAGCAAATTCATCTGGACTAAGTGAATTCAATGAAAATAACGGTGTCAGGATGACAGAACCGTGGGATCTTAATCGGTTTTGTTCTAATAACTTTAAGATTTGTTTTAACTAAAACACTAAAAAACACTTGGACTTTAAGATTTCTAAAACCAAACTCTTCTCTTCTCTTTTGATTACAATCTTCTAAAACTAAACCTCTGCAACAACAAAGAGCTCGGAGCATGGTGGGCAGCACGGCCATCGTCATCAGCAAAACTCGGGTCTACTCCAGCAAAACCTTTCCTAGTTTTAAAACAACAAAGCCGTAGGATTTCGAGGTAGTTTGCTTAGTGCAACATAAATCCTCACCCTTTTTGTTAGGCTTTTGCATGATCATGTCATGTAAATTAAGCCCTAACCGGTCTTAGGACTCCGAGGTAGTCGTTTAGTACGACATAAACCCTCACATCTTTGAGGCTATTCGTATGATTTTATCATACAAATATAAGTCTAAATTAATTAAAACTGGAAAGATTGAAATCTCAGATAACATTAGGATTTTCTTAAACTCGAAGCCAAACAATAGGATAGTCGGGAAGTTGCCAAGATTCCTCTTGGATCCTCAATTTCCCCTACCCCTCTTCCTTTGGACTCCTACAATAAACTGTTCCAAATTTAAGCTAATCCCTTTTGAAATTTCAGAAATCCAATCCTTTGAAGACCTTAAACTTTGAAATTCTTGAGAGCAAAGTCACTGATCATTATCGAGAGTTTTCTTAAGTGATTCACTTCATTTAAGATGTAATTAACTATAGGGGTTTGCCCTTATAGGGAACTTTAAGAACTCAGGTAATATAAACCTTGTTTAATTCATTTATATTAAGCAGGGGAATTTGTCGGCTTATAAAATTGGTTCCCAGACCAAAATGATGTCTCAAATCCTCTAGTTTATTTTATCGAGCCTCATCATCATGCAGTGTGTCTATTCTTCGGGATAGATACACGGTTTGTGGTGCGGTGCTCGTTTATATAAACTATTTAGGATGTTAGATTGGTTTGATTTCATATCTTAAAACTTTTAAACTTAAAATTACTTTCAAAATCAAATGATATCTTTTAAACTATGTACATATTTAAATTAAATTTAAAATCTAAAATTCACCGACAATTTCCGTAGGCGACCCCTTTTCAAAATACAACACTTAACCTAAAAATATGTCGACAGGCATAAGCTAATTTACTTCACCACTCACCACCACAAACCTCCCACGGTAAGATGGTGAACTTCCATGCCTTGGCCAACCACCATGACTGGTGGAAAGCCCAAACTCGGGAGCCACCCATGAAAGAAAACTTAAAATTGAGCCCATCCAATATGGATCACCCCCATTGGGCTCTTGCCTCCACCTCAACACCACTTTCCACCTAATGCCTTGGCCAATTGACCACTGTAATCAGGACTATAAATACATAACTACCTCACGCCTAAGAAAAGAGGAGTGCATAAACCTTGGCGAAGCCCTCAAAATTGCTCTAAACTCTTCTCACACTTGCATGAAGCTCATCCTGACCATTCTTACCATTCTTAGCCACTGTCCCTCATCACAAACCCTAATTTTACCATATTCGGCCATCAAACCAACTTCTCCAAAACTTTAAATAAACTGTTCTAAAAGCTTCCCTACACTTCAAAACTTCTTCCCTAATTAAAATCTCCCTCTCCTGCGTCCTCTAGCATAGCTCTAGACCACACCCGAGCCACCCCTTAAGCTAGCTCATAGCTAGGCTCAACCACAGAGGAGATTGAAGCTTGGAGGAAGTTTTTGGCATTAAGGTGAAGCTTCTCAACCAAGCCAATCGAGGCTTCACCTCTTGGGCAAAGGCATAAGTTAAAATCTCTAATTTTGCTTTGGTTTGGTCTTTTGTGAAATAGATGAACAATCCATGTTAGATGAAGGCGTAGTAACAAACTACACTTAATTTAGTTGAGAATTGAGTGAGATCTTAACCCCAGATCATGATTGTTTCTCAGGTTATAGTCATTGGAGATAATGGATGATTATCGTCCATTTTCATGTATTTAAAATGGATGGTGTAGATCAGTTTGGATGACATATCAGAATGACCCAAGACTGCGGACCACGGCTATGTGGCGGCCTACGTGAAAAGCATAATGAATGGGAGAGCACCACGAGACAGTTTCGAGATGTCGAGGTTGATGCGGCGTTGACGTGGTTAAGTGGAGAAATGCTGGATTTTGGATTTAAATAAATACAAAAAAATCAAATATAACTTTTAAAAAATCATATCTTGGTATAGAAAAGTCATAAAAATAAACTACAAATGCCAATGTGCTCAGTGAATGAAGAAGAATTTAATAATCCCAAAAATGAAAATAATTATTTAATATTTAATTTTTAATTATTTAAATATCTCAGGCCATATTTTAATCATAAAAAATTGAACATTAATTACTATGGCATAAAATTTTATGGGCTCTTCCCTCATGTAATTAGAGAGGTTCTCTAAATTTTTCAAGGTCAGAGAACATATCTAACTCTAAAAACCCAACTTTTTATAATAATCATCTCTGCTTCTCTAAAATAATTATAAAAAATAAAATATAACACAGAAAAATATGAAATAAAGTTTGGTGAGATAAGTAAAGTTAGAGGGATCAGAGAAAAATAAAAAATGAAACATAATGTTTAAAATTGAGAGGACACAAGTTGTTCTGGGATTGCTCAAACTCGACTTGTTTATACCCTCAAATACATATTCTATTGCAAGGGCCCCTTCTACTATTACACCTAAAGCACAATATAAATTATTGTTGCACATGCAAGAGTTTAGAGACATCAATTTTATCAGGCATAGTGTATCTCATATGATACATTTAAAATAAATGTATCTCATATGATAGATTTATAATGACATTATACATATGTATATTGATTATAGAAAATTGAATAATGTGATCATAAGAAATTATTCATTGCCTACACACACATAAAAGGTGTGAATGCTGAAGCAAATATAAGCCTAATAGTTATTTCTTTATGGATCATTAAAATTATAACATTCTTTAAATTAAGTCATTACAGTGTAAATTATATTAATCGTTTGTGTTTAATGACCCTTTCAATATATTTTTAATTTTCTCATGCATTCAAGGGCATTTCAAATTGATGTTTATGATCCTTTTGAGAAAGAATTTGTAAAGATTAAAATTTATCCCAAGGGACTATATATCTTTGATCTTTCTCATGAAGTCAAAATATCTCAACCACTATTTTATCAAGATTATGATGTTTTTTCGACATATAGAAGAAATTTAAGAATTATATTGTCATTATGCTGAATATTACTCAAAGCTATCAATAATAGATGCAGCTCATTCTCATCCTTAGCAAAATAATCATATAATTGTGTCTCCTTGGAGTAATCATGACAACCAAGGATAATTGCCATTAGCAATATCCCATATGAATGATTCAAATAAACTATTATATATATATATATGCCCATCGGAGGTGATTGATTGAAGCATCAACATTGGGATTAATCACCAGAGTACTGCAAAAAATGAGTTATCTCTAATTATTAGTGGCTGAAGAACGATGACAACATCTCACCATTGATAAAATTTTACATTTTTACACGAAGCTTCTCTCTTTGAATATCAATTGTCACAGATTGCAGTTAGTCGGATACGATAAAATCTTTTCATAATGATCTACCTACCAAAATAACATGAAAATTGCTAGTATACTAATCAACACAACTTAACACTCTATTCTCTTTTACCAAAAACATCTACTGCTTGATACACATAAAAAGTACATTAACATATCAGCAACAATGTGCCGTAAAAAAACCCCATTATTGGTCAAGGAGAGCAGCAACAGCAAGTGAAACCCTTGCGACTCCCGTATAATATTCATCTTCCTTAGTGAGCGGAGACTGAATCTTGCCGTCAGGAAAACATTCCTCACACGTATCAGCTGCATCAAAAGACGCACTTAGTTCAATCCGAGCATCCCCAATTCTTCCCGACTCAACAGCTTCGACTGCTTCTTGAAGATCGCTCAGTGCATCAGAATAAATCTCTTCACAAGTCTCCAAGCACTTCTTCTTAAATGTATCTTTAGGCTCTCGCTTGATCAAACTGTCGATATCCGCAAGCACCTGTTGAGCGTAATGTTTAGTGAAGCGGATTGATATTATTGCCAAACCTTTGAGGTCTGCGCTGTGGCTATCAGACGTGGAGTTGAAGACAGACAAGCAGGTGTTATAGTCCAGCTCGCGATTCCCTGCTGCGGCCTGCTTGCATGTGTGGATGACGATGTCAGCTGCGGCTACGTAAAGAGTTGATGGAGGAGGGTTAATTTGGATGAAGATGGAGAGAAGGAAGAAGAGAAGGATGCGATTCATTAGTGCGGGTTGAAGGTAGAAGAGCTTGTATGAATTTGGCCTGTTGGATCTTGTTTATAGAGAAGATAAAGAGTTAAGTGTGGACGTATACATAGAAAAAAATTGGGAGAATGTTATTCGGGGAAAGTCTTTAATAGTTTGGCATATATGATCTTGAAGAGATATTACTATATTTATGTATTAGTGAATTTTTGTTTTTTTTTAATTAAGATTAATGCATGTGAAAGAGGAAATTTCTATTAAGATAAGGGATCAATTTTGTGATGGTTTCTCTTTATGGCCATTAAGGTATTGATTGTCGGAGCATTAATTGCTATGTTAGACATATAAATCTTACTATGTTTAAGTATTAGCATAATTAACAAATCATGTTATTGACAATAATTAATTTTATTTCCACATCACATTTGGTAAATTTTTTTTTTTTCATATAATTAATATCGAGCGTGTCATTTATTTCAATAAATTACAAGAATATAGAGTTTTGAAATCCTACTGTAAATAATCGGGAATCGAATATATTGATGGAATAGTAAAAGAAAGCCATTTAATGCTGCATAAATTGGAGGAAACTTCCAATAGTTTAACATTGACTCAGACGATGGAATTTCATCAAAATTTTTTTTAGCTAATTACGAGGATTCGAATTATGCATATTATCTTTAATCTATATATATAGATATAGATTAAAGGTAACTGCCTATGGAAATCCCTTGCAACTATTTGTTGAGATCCACAGTTCTAGTGTTGTGCATCAAGCACATGCACTTGGGTTGAGTTGATATGAAACTTCAATTCAAATAATAAAAGGTAACTGCCTATATGTATTTCTAGTTCCGTGCATCAAACCATTCAACCTATATATGAACTAACTTGATAGCAATTGAACAAATTTTGATTTTTCAGTTAACCAATTGCTTCTGATCGTCGGTGTACTACAGAAGATCAACCTACGAATAATCCACTGGTATTTGTTCGATATTAACCGACGGTTCACGACCATCATTTATATATCTAATACTTAACTGACGACTTATCAACAGTCATGCTTCTAGCATAAACCTACGGATATTAATGTTGGTAAGTCGTCTACTGATAAAAAACTACAGAAAGCCCATAAGTTATGAGATTACTGACAAGAAAATTAGCAACCTCTTATAAACCGTCAAAAAGTCATCAAATTTTTATTAACTTATGGTTTTGTAATGTTTGGCATTCAACCTCGAAAATAGTCTAAATTCATGTACTAGCATCTTAAAAACCCGCAAAACCAACAACCCTATTGATGCGTGCTAGAAAATTAGAGGCGGTAGAGTAGCAGATTATTGTCTTAACGTTGTACGAAAATTCAACATACACACAGATGAAAAACAAACAAGCGGTGATGACTCCAGAAGTTTTTATGTGGAACCCGTAAAGGAAAAAACCACGGGGTCTGGCCCAGTTGCGAAAATCTACTATTTATTGATGTTTACAAAAATCCCTTATCCACAGACGGGAAAGAGTAACTATATTTTTCAGACTACAATGTCGACTGACGACGTCTGGTTGGTGCTGATTGACGATGATTGGCGGAGGTTGACCGTGACGGAGGTCGATGAAGGTCGGCGGTAGTTGACGGTGGTAGGCGATGGTCGACGGAGGTCTGCAGTGGTTGACGGCGGTAGGCAATGGTCGACGGCGGTAGGCGGTAGGCGGTAGGCGGTAGGTGGTAGTTAACGGAGTTCGACGGAGGTCGAAGGTGACGGAGGTTTACAAAAGTCGGCGGTGGTCGACGGTGTTCGGCGGTGGTGCTAAGCTGAAGTTTCTCCTCAAGGTCTCAGGCTCTCTCTCTAGGCTTCAACTTCTCTTCATGTGAGGGTTGGGGGTCTATTTATAGTGTTTTGGGTGCAATTAATGCAATCAGTTTGATCGGACGGTCCAGATGGCATTTTAGAGGTATTTGACGGCCTTAACAATGTTAGAATTGAGTGATCTTGGGCTCATTGGATTTCTCTTGTCGAGACGCTTGATTCGAGTATAGGCTTGCTAGTATCGTTATTTGTTTGACCTTCTAAATGTGTCTGGAAGTCCTCTAAGAATGGATTAATGACTCGATCTGGGTTTGATTTGACTTGGATTACGTAGTTTTTATATCATCAGATTTGTCTCATCGAGCTGGTTTGTTTGACAATAAGTTTGCTGAAATCGGAGCTCTGGATGACTTTTTATTGAGATTTGAACGTTTCTTGCTCAAAAGATTGCACTGAGATTCGTGTTGTGCTTCTAGATTGGTGCTGGATAATAAAAATTTGTTGTTGTTGTATCACCTATTAAGGCATAGGTCAGGTCACTGTAGGCAATGGTCATATCACTTACATCTCTTATTCAAGGAATATACTACTCTCCACCCCTAATAGTAAGTTTACATTCTCTTCTCTCATAATGTTCTCCCTGTTCAAAAATTTGCGAAAGACACCAATTGTATAATCTCATTTGATGTTCAAATTACCAGATGTAAGATATAGCTATACGAAAAATATTCCTTACAAGCCCAGCTAAAAGTGTTCTACATCACTGCTCTCCACACCACCACCTCATATAATATCTCACATAAACATTTGGGATTTCCTTACAAAAAAATTCTATCTTACATATAAAGAGACAACCTCGCTCTCAAGGTCTCGGCAACATCAGCAATGTGCCAAGCGTGCCATTAAAACAAAAGCAATATAGTATCTTTTTCTCATATTATTATTATATATATTTTATTAGAATTAATACATAGTGAAGTATGGTGGTCCTTTTCCCTTCACTTTATGAATGCTTTTAAATATTACATTTCTTTTATTGACACATATTCTTGCTACTGATGGATCCTTTCCATGCATAATAAATCTGAAGCAGCTCAACACTTTATAATCCTACATAAACTATTGCTAAATGATTACAATAAAGTTATGGATATCTTAAAACTGATGGGGATAGCGAATATACTTCACACCAACTTCAGCTTTATTTACAAACTCAAGGCATTCAAAACCAAATGAGCTGTCCACACACACTCGAACTGAAAGAAAACACACATACCTCATCGACACAGCTAGAACACTACTCAACTCGACTTGATCACCTACCAACTCAATGTTGGGGGGAAGCGATTCTTACGACCTCCTATCAATTTAATTGAACTCCCACCAGTACAACACATGTGGTAAGTCCCCCTTCCTACTAGTTAACAATAAAAAGTTCTAATTTGATTTCTTAAGAACATTTGGTTGTGTCTGTTTTTCATGACATGAACCCTATATGACACAACTCAACATCAAAGCTTCCTTCTGTGTCTTCCAGGGTTAAAACTAAGAACACAAAGAAAACAAGTGCTTGGACACACAGCATAACAAACTTCTCTTATTCAGACATGTAATATTAATGGAAGACATTTTTCCATTCAAGCAACCATAACCATAATGGAGATATGTTAAGACACACACGATAAAAAACTTCTCTAGTAAGCAATCCACTCCACATTCTTTCATACCAACATCAACTATATATTCACCCCATACATCCCACAACCACACTTACAACAATGATCCACATTATCAACACAAATCCAAGATACCCTCCAAGATATATTGTCAACCTTCTAAATCAACACACAAACAACTCCTCAAACGACTTCTCAGATACCTCAAGGGTACACAAAATTTGGATAACCCATCATGATGGGAGAGCTTCAACTACAAGCATACATAGATGTGGATTGGGGCAGTAATCCAGAAGACTGCAAATCCATCATATGATTACTTTTTTTGGGTAATAATAATGTCTCCTTGTTAACAAAAAATCATTTCATAATTGCAAGATATTGCTCATAATCAGAATATAGAGCCTTGGCCTATAACTGTTTGTATCCTCTAGCTCCAAAGACTTCTACATGAATTTACCCAACAATCCCTTCCACCCATAATTAACGCCAAAGTTAAACATATTAAGGTAGACTATAGCTTCATTCTTGACCACATTAAACAAACTGAGATCAATCTGCAACATATCATATCTCTAGATCAAACAAGAAACATTTTCACCAAAATGCTTCTTGCCATCCAACACAAACTTCTCATCGACAAGCTCACGATCCAAACTCTGGACCATCAACTTGATAGAGGGTAAAGGAGATCGTCTCATGCCTCTCACCCGTGGTCCCCCCTGCAACCACTTTTTCTCTCAGCAAAACAAAATTAAGAGCTAGTCGTCTCTACTCTCACAAGTATAGAGAAATAGCTAGGACAGTGATCCATGTGCTTTTCATCAGGTGAGTCAAATGTTCAATGACCAAAACACCCTTGCATGGGTAATGAATAACAGAACCTTGTGTGTGTATATACACGTACGAATGCAAGGTATTAGATAAAATCAAAGGCATGAAATGAAATAGTAAAATGAGGAACATTTAGCTTTATGTGGGTGTTACTCTCTTGTATTGCCACCTCAGTTTTTCTTAGTTTTTCTATTCCAGTTCAACTTCTATAAACTTTGCTCAAAAACTTTGAACCATATTAATCATTATCATAAAAGACTCAAGCTTCACATAAATATTTGTAAGATTGTTAAGTAATCAATTTGATTATTTGTAAGAAAAGCTAAACTTATTCATTTAATTAATTATGTAATCATGAGCAACTTATCAATAGAGGAGTACAAACAATCCAACCGGTCAAAAATTTTACTAAACCGATTAAATCAAATCAAATAGCAAGCAAAATCAAATAGCAAACAAAATCAAATAGCAAACAAAATCAAATAGAATAAATAAAATTGAATTAAAATTTGTCTCGTTTAATATGTTTTAGTTTGTTTTAACCTAATTTTGAATTCTTAGTACGGATGCATGCATTCGATCAATTTTGATTGATTGATTGATATACGATTTTATTAAATTAATTGGTTGATGGATTTTAATTTAACGGTAATATAATTCAATTTTTCGATTTAACTATTCTTAAAAAATTAAGCCAATAATTAAAATCTTGATAATCCTTAAACTGAAACAATTTCGAATTGATGGCCCAATAAAAATCTCAGTTGGGGGCCTACTAGGGACTAGTTTATATGGGCTTCAACATATTGGGCTTGTTCTGAAGACCTTTAATGTTGACGGAAAAGAAAAATGACATATTCCTACTTAAGATGAAAAAATAGATATGCCCTTTTGATTGATGCACGAATGCAATACAGAGCAAAAGAAAAGAAAAAAGGTAATTCCTTAAACTTCATATTCTATATATATCATTCAGGCATCAAATTTTTTGTTAAAACATTTTATTATGTGTTGAAAAGACTAATCTCAAAATAATAATAAAAAAAAAGTAGATTATGAGATTATTTTAGTATTTAATAATTATAGGACCCAATGTTTAAGATATTCTTAAAAAATAATTTATAAAAAATAATTTAAATTGTACAATTCTCTATTTTTAACTATAGAAAAATATTTCATTTTTCTTAAGAAAATATATCTTATGTATTTAAATTGACATGTAAGATTTCATATTTATATGCATAATACTCTAATCTTTAATAGCACAATCGTTACGTTTTTAAAGAGAAATATACATTTCTACGCATATGTTTATGACATCAAAGTGTCATAAAAATAAATATTTACAGAGGAGGTGGAAGAATGTCGCCATTTCATATGATGATGAGCTGCAACTTTATCCATAGTAGTGAAGGCCTAATATGTTTCGATTATGGCCTCTCCTTCCACTACAACATCTACTGCATACTTATCACATTCCCTAAAGCTGATAGGCCACTCATGGACTATAAGCTTGTTGCGAAGATGTTGGAATCGAGAAATAGGAGTGATTTGGTGAAAATATCAACTCTCTTGTCTTGTGAAATGATGTGATGAACAACAATATCATTTGACTTTATGCAATCTCAAAATAAAGGAAAATCAATAACAATAAGCTTAGTCTTAGAATGAAACATCAGATTGTTTGCTTGTTTGCATGAGCCAAAGTAGAGATTTTGTCACAAAACAATGAAGTAGGTGCAAAAACATGAGTTCTAAATTCTGAAAGAAGGCTTCTATACCACATAACATCAGTTGCAGTTGTAGCGAGAACTCTATACTCAGCTTCCTTAAAAGAACAAGCGACAGTTGAGTAACCCAAATGAGTCTATTACCCAACAAAGAGCAATGCATAGTGGTAAGTTTGTGGTATGAGGGATCTCCAGCCCAATCAAAATAAGAAATGAATTGAAGAATAAGTGGAGATGCATAGATAGGTAAGCCGTAAGACATTATGCCCTTAATATTACACATTAGGTGATTAAGACAATGAAAATGAGCGGTGTACGACTCATGCATATGTTGGCAAAGCTTATTGACAACATATGCAATTTCAGGTCTAGTTAATGTGAGGAATTGCAACCACTAAGTGATTATAAAGGTAAACTACAAATATAATGGAGATTGTTTAGTTTCAGAATGGAACTTTATAGGAAGTAGAGTAATAACTAATTTAACAACCCAATTTTAGTGCTCTAGAGCATATTGCGTTTGATTCAAATGCAGTCTATAAGATGTGTGTTGCGCCTGTACATATAGAAATTGGTTTATAGTTCTAAGGTTTCTCGTATGAAATCAATTTTTTTATCTTAATAAGAATACCTTGAATAATAGTGTCAATACTACAAATAATAAGGATATACTCCATGTATTCAAGTATATAGATGACTATGATAAGAGTTTGATAATTAGAAGGGACTTGAGAATACTGAAAACCAAGCCATTATAGATAAGCGGTTAACATGGTAAACCGTTCAAGTGGTGCTTGGTTCAAACCATAGAGAGCTTTTTTAATCTTGCATGCAATGGTGGGATGAAAAGGTTTAATAAAACCAGGTGTCTGTTTGAAAGACTAGATCATCTAGCCAACCATGTAAAAATGCACATGAGAAATCAAGTGGAGGTATATTCCATTTTTTTTAGTGGCAACCGTGAGAAATACACGAATAGTTGCAATTTTTTCAGTTGGAGTAAAGGTTTCATTATAATCCAATCATTGTTATTGATTGTATCCTTAAGCAAGCAACCGAGCTTTATATTGAGCTAACGAGCCATCTAAATTTATTTTAGTCTTGTAAATCCATTTTCAGCCTAATATGTTCATAATACTTGTGGGTGGTATAAGACTCCATCTACCTTGAGTTTTTAAAGCCAAAACTCGATAGACATAGTGACCCACTTTTTATATGTTTGTAAATTATGTTAATAGCAACGACACCAAAAACTTGATCCCGCTTTAATATATATTTTTTGATTTTATGATGGAATGTTTTAATGTGGATTCTACGCAAAGTATACGTATCGTATCAAGTAATACGTAGCTCTAGTGGAGTCCTGGTTATCGATCCCACAGGGAAATTTTTAACAGATTTGTATCAGCTAAAATTTAAAGGAATTACTTACTAATATAGTAATTGGAAATTTAAAGTAACTAAAGCAACTAAAGTAAACTAATGCTTGAAATAAAGTTGATTTAAATAATTCAGAAAAAGTATCATTCTCCTTGTTTTTAGAAAATTAAGTGAATGATGAATCTAATTAGAATTTTTGAATTGTATTGTGACAAATAGGAGCATTCCTATTCTTTATCCTTTGGTCCAAGTGCAAAAAATATTGACTAATCCTATGTTTGATTATCGAATCGCGGCAAGCTGGGGAGGATACCGGCCGCCACTCGTAGCTCCCACGTTCCCTCACCCGAGGGCTAACATCTACACTTCAACTCTCAAACAATAGGACCAAATTGAATATTTTAGTCTGTCACACTAAAATGTCCAATCCTACGTCCGATATATAATATTTCCCTATTTATTTGCACCCTCTTTCCAAGGCTTTTGACTTCCCTGAATATTGGATGTAATTTTTACTGTAGTTGATAATTCAACATATTTTAACAAATCAATTGGCCAGATTGAAAGTAAATTAAGTTTTAAGTAAAAAATTTTCACAATTTATTTTAATATATTAGGTACTTCTATTTAATTTCATAATTTCACATAATTTTCATAAACAAGGAGAAAGACTAAGAAAACTACTCAGAATGCATGGGAATAAAATAAAACACGGATTTCATTTAAAGTTAACAACAATAAACAAAAGTACTTATCTTAATTTCCTCCAAGCTGCATTCTCAAGTTCCTTTGACTTTTCATTCTAGTACAACAAACTTCCAACTCACTAAATAGCACTCAAATACAAATAGACTCAAGAAACTCACTAATGACAAACAACAGACACACACTTAAGACTCAAGAATTCGGCCTCTATTTATAGAGGTAGGCAAAGGTTCAAGGGGTACTTAAGCACCTCTTCAAAAACCGTCGGCGGGCTTCTTGAAGGTCTTCAAACCGCGCGATCTCGCTGTCGGCGGGTTCGGGCTCACTGTCAGCGAGGTAGCTGTAATTCCTTCAGAAGTTCTCCTCATTATCTTGCTGTCGGCGGCCTCGATTTCGCCGTCGGTAACTTAGTTCATTTTGCATGAATTTCTTCCTTTTTTGATTCAAATTCGCTCCATTTCATACTTTTTGCTTCCATCACTTATAAATCTTCGTTCCTGCAATAAAATAAAGAAAATAACATTCTTTAAAGTGCAATTTCATCAAAAATAGATATGAATTTCTTGATATATTTTTCTGTGATCACATAGCTTTCCTTTAATGTTATTTTTAAATTGCTTGCGTACAACAAGAATGTTCTAAATCTATTAAAGAGGGATGTGGGCTGAAAATTTGGCAAGGTTTTAGATGACCAGAATGCAACCTTGTTAGCATAGGATGATGCACATGACATGATTGTGGAAGAACAAAGATGTTGTGGCATTGGTTATTGATGTATGAGGCAAGGATCTTTTAGTTTGAGGTGCAGGAAGTGAGATGGGTAGTAAATGCAAAGATTTAGCAACATGTATACGGAAGGGGATTTGGAGAGATTTAATTGGTAGCTTAGACTAATAGGGGAGGTGAAATATATTCAGGTTTATTGTTGGTATTTGGGTTATGGGAAGATTGTTTATATTGAAATTGATCTTCATAAAAGACAACATGCCAAAAAATAGAAATTCAACCCGAACAAGGATCAAGACACAAATATCCTTCATAGGTAAGCACATATTCAAGGAAGAAACATGTAGTGGATTTGAAAACAATTATTTGGTGTGAATATGAAAATATTCAAGAATAATAATGACAAACCAAAAGTCTTAAGATGATTATATGATTGATGTTTTTTGTAGATGATTTGAAACAAAGAGAGATTATTAGTAGTTTTTCACAGAAGACTGATAATGAGATATTCAACCGTTAGTAGTGTATCAACCCATAGATGTGGGCGAAGATGAGTATCAAGCATAAGTGTATGAATGATATCTGTTAAATGCATATGTTTGCACTTGACAACATCGTTTTAAGTAGGTGTAAAGGGAAAACTAATATGTTAACTTATACCATGGAAAGCAAGAAGTTTCTATGAGGTGTTATTTGTGAATTCATCTCCACCATTAATTTGAATTGATTTAATTTTAGTGGTAAATTGATTTTCAACAATAAATTTAAAATGCTAAAGTGTATAGGAGAATTCAAATTTTAGTTTCATAAGAAATATCCAACATCAATGCGAGGAATCATCAACTAGTACAAGATAATATCTAAACCCGTGATTTGACAAAATTGAAGATATTACTCATTTGGAGTTGAGTGGTAGACAAATTTTTAGCTTTAGAATTGATAGAATATGCTATAAAAGGGAGAGACGAAGAATTTAGAGAAAAAATAATATAATGTTTTAAGGAAATGTAAGATATCACTACTCTGATACCATGAAAACCTGCATCAATGAGCAAGCAGAGAGTAGAAGATGGAAAGGAGACATGCTAAAACTAATGGCATCAGATTTGCTTCATTATAGGAATTAAAAACATCCCCTTAATACATGAGTACACTGCAATTTATATAAGGATGAAGTTTCTGGAATTCTTATGATGGTCCAACCTACTGAAACCACTATAGAGCAGGGGAAAGAATGTCACCATTTGAGTTGATGATCAGTTGCATATTTATCCAGAGTAATAGAGGCCTAAATCGATTTGGTTATGGCCTCTTTTCCACTTCTTATTCTGCATATTTATCACTTCGAATAAGGATAAATAAGTGAATAACTTTCATAATCTGAGCTGAAAATGTTGGAATCATCAATATTTATCTTGAAGTGATAAATATGTATAGAAGTGTACAATTATATGTACAACAACAGTGAATATGCAGTAAGTATCAAAATGTTTATGCATCTGCATTTTAGGGGCTGAACCAACACTTAATATGTGGGTTAACAAATACATTATGAAAATAAATTATCAATAATAATAACTTTATCAAAAATCAAGCTAATTATTTCTCTCTCAATATAATATGTTAGGTAATCATTGAGTGAGTTATGAACTAATAAAATTAATTTCAAAATAATACATTTGTAAAATAGATAATAATCCACGTAGCTTTTTAATTTTACAAATCCCTTTGTGAAATTAGTAATCTGACCTAAAGATAGAAACTAGTTAAATATGTGCAACAACAACAACAACAAGTTTTTATCTCACTAAGTGAGGTCGACTACATGAATCAATTTTCTGCATTGTGTCCTGTTAAGTGTCATATTTTCATATAATACTAAAAAATTAAGATCATATTTTATTCAACATGCCCAGGTATTTTTAGTTCTACCTTCACCTCTCTTAACATAAGTCAAATCTAAAACATCTAAACTTCTAACTGGGTCATCAAATGGGCAAAATTGAATGTGATCAAACTATCTAAGGAGCCTATCTCTAATCATATCTGTCATTGTAGCTACAACAGCCATTTCATGTTTATATTTGTTTCACGTTTTGTCTCTAAGTGTAAAGCCACTCATATAGCTATGCATTCTCATCTCAAGAACACTTAGCTTAGTCACATGCTTCTCTTTTACAGGACAACATTATACGTCATAACACATTGCAAGTCTCACCACTATGTTATAAAATTTCCCTTTAAGTTACACACATAAAAGGCCCAATGCATTCCTCTACTTCAACGATTCAATTTGAATTCTACTAATAACATCCTCACATATATCTCACTCTGAACAAACGACTTGTGATATCTAAAATGTACACTCCTTTTAATGACTTAATCACCAATTGTCATGATCTCACCACTCAATCTACTACTAAAATTACATTTCATATATTCAGTTTTAGATATACTAAAACAAAAGTCTTCAGATTCTAATGTTGAACTTCATAATTCAAGTTCTTTTTTCTTTTTTTTTTTTGAACTCTTTCTCTAGTATTATCAACGAGAAGGAAATCATTAGTGAAAAGCATACTCCAACTTACATACTCATGTGAATTTCTACTATCCATAGCTAAAACAAAAGTATATGGGATTAAAGCTGTTCCCTGATGTAATCCAACTGAATATATATATATATATATATATATATATATATATATATATATATATATATATATATATATATATATATATATGGTCAGTCCTTCTTTAATTCACATATCTTTAATGACTTGAGTGTAAGTCATATCAACACATTTTCTTTTCTAGAACTAGAAAACTCTTCAAACACTTCTTTTAACACTTTATCATAAGTTTTATCTGAATAAAAAAAAATCATATGTATATCCTTCTTACTTACTATTCTTCTCCATCAATCTTCTCAAAAAAAAAGTATTACTTCCATTATAGATTTGCCCTAAACCAACAGAATAAGTAAAAAAAAAAATTGCCCTAAATAGATTGCAGTCATCGCGATGTGGCACTAAAAACACTCTAATGGGCAATGGGAAGGTGCTGCTATTAGCGTTGGGGCATTATAGGTACAATGTCGAGGTGTTATGTACAGAAAAAAATATTTTTTAAAATTTTTTGGAGCAACACCCCCAAACGCTATACACAGAAGCACAACATTTAAATATTTTTCTATCACATAGTTGGCATCACCTTTAATGTCACGAGTATAGGATGTTAACATGAGCACTACAAAATCTTACTTTATGCACATGTTAATTCCTGTAGTCCCAAACATCTATTAGGACCTCTCGGTATGTGTTTAGCCCTACCAAGAAGAGCTCATTGTTGGGTGGTGATAGTTCATTCATGAGATACATATATCATCAATTTTGATGTTTAGAGGTAATTCCCTATCAATTCAGAGCCTTCCATGGCCAAGGAAAGTCATAAAACTATCCCGCACACGTTTTGGATAAAAGTAGGGTCTTGACCGTTATGGCCGCTCGGTGAATCAGGGTGGTTGTTGACATTGTGATCTCTGATAAAAGACCCATCAAAAGGTTTATTTTTGAAGCTATGAGACCATAATTTAATGATACATAGTCTCCTATAGTTTCTGGATTAAAAAAAAAATTCCAAGATATGTTTATATGGAATAGGGGCTTACAGAGCTAGACTGATGCATAAGTGTCATTCCTAGCATTAGTGATTTTTTTAGCCAGGTCTTAAAATCAAGTAGATGGAAATTAGGCACATGATTTTGGTGCTTAGTCGCCATACCCCAGTGTCGAGGTGCTAGTTTGGGCTAAGAAGCCCAAAAATGCCCCCAAAAGCCACCAAAACCTGAGAGAGTACAAAGTAGGCGCCAGACCTCCAGTAGCTAGGTGTCAGGCACAGTGCCTGGGAGTACATGACCCGATATCTAGGCACCATGAAGTTTTTAGGTCCAAATTTTCTTAGTTTTATTGACTAAATCAACCCACTAATTGCCAAAACTTGAGCATCAGAAAGGAGGAAAAGGCTTGATGAAAAACACTTAGCCTCCTACCATAATTATAGACCAATCATATGCCTCATGAAGAGGCCATTTGGGGCTAACCTTAGGCTAAAGAGGTTGAACCCATGGAGTAGGATTCCCCCCTCCCCATTCCACTTGCATCCAACTAGCCACTGGAATTATTTGAAAAGTCTCATTTGCTGGGGGGGGAGCTGAGGGTGATAGGTTTTGGTAGGCTGAGGAACTTGGTTGAGATCTCTAAAGTTGAGAAGGAACTTCATCTTCCTCAACCTCATTTTCTTTCCCTTTTCTCCCATATTTTCTTTTTCTTTCTCCATCATCTTTAGGAGAGAGTGTGAGGAAAGTTTTAAAGAAGCTTATTCAAGTAAAAGCTCCATCTCCTTTGGAAAAGAAGAGCTTCATCCTACGTGGAAGAGGAAAAAAGGCTTCAAATCTCCTTCGGAAGAGGTGAGATTCATTCAAACAGTGTGGGAATAAGGAGAAAGCAAGGAGAACGCGTCTTGAAACTCCACGAACGTGAAATTTTCTACAACTCTTGCATTTCTCATTCTTAGAGCCCACTGTTGATCTCATTGTTGGTGAAGTTTATTTCCTCTTCTAGAGCCCGGAGCCCTAGGGTTTTCTTATTGATTACCCTAGAAGACTAGTGATGGGACCCAACCCACTTAAGAGTTCAAATCATCTCTTGGCTCTTTTATGAATTCTCACATGGGTGGTCTCAAGTCCTCAATACTTGTTTGAGATGTCTAGGACCAACATGTGGAAGGACACCATACCCCTTTACCATTATCACTTCACATATACTACACTCATACTCCTCACTTACCCATTCACTTCACCACATTCACCATACCCTTTTCACAACTTCACATCACCACACCTCACACTCCATCACTATCTTCACAACTCTAATCCACCTAAAATCCAAAAATTACCAAATTTCCCAAAGTTACAAAAAATTCCTAAATTGCCCCAATTTCCACTTAAATCAACAAAATTCCAAATTTAAATCCAATTCCACTAAATTTAAAATTAAAATCTAAAGGCATTCAAATTCAAGTTCAAGCCAATCCAAATCCACCATAAACCTAAAATCCACCTAATTTTGAGTCCACATGGCAAGCCCCAAACTCACCAAGCCAAAACCCTAATTTCCACCATGACAAACTCAAAATATTATTGAAGCCATCATGAAAAATTTCACACCATAAAACCCAAATCCAAAATCCATATCCAAGTCTAAAACCAACTTACCTTAACCCATTTCTAAAGCCCGCCAAACCAAGACCAACTTTCAAATTCATTTAAAATAAAAACCCACATGACAAAATCAGCCTGCCACATCAAATTTAATCAAACCTATGGTGGAAAATTTCATGATTAGTTTGGATAAACATGGAATCCATGAAAATCTTTTCAAGAGCTTCAAATACCACCTCCTCCATTAATGCAGGCCATGCATGAGCCTTAAGCAAGCCATGCGGCTTCACTCAAGCTATAGGAAAGCCAAGGAACCATGAATAAGCCTCATGTGAGCCACCATGCCACTTATAATGGAGGACCCACTTTCCACACTTGCCAAAAGCACATAACCATACCCATGCTTCACTCTAACCCATGATTAAACCTTAATCTTTAGGATGAGGACTTGACCACTTGAACCCAAATGATTACCACTAAGTAAAACCACCATGGGGAGCCAACCACACCCATTCCCATGAACCTAACACAAGTTAAACCCAAAAGTGAGCCAAACCTCATTCCACTTCAAATTCCAACCCTTGGACACATGGCACCACACAATTGACTTCACTAATCTCTACCCCTGACCTCCCACAGCTAGATGGTGACCACCCATGGCCTGGTCAGCCACCACGGTCAGTGACAAGCACAACACCGAGAGCGACCAAAGGGGAGAAATCCAAAATTGAGCCCATCTAATGGGGCTCGCCACCATTGGACACTTGCATCCACCTTAGCTCTATATAGGCTCCACCTTGGACCCATGTCCTTAGCCAATTAAGCTTCATGATAGAGCGTAAAAATAGAGCACCCCTCACGGCCAAAATGGAAGAAGTGCTTGGACATTAGGGAAGCCCTGCCAAATTTGTCTCCAAACCACTCCTACACTCATATGAAGCTCATCCCCACCATTTTTAGCCACTTTCCCCTACCTTAAAACTCTAATTTTCTAGTTGAAATCGAGAGCTTTTTCAGCCCTCTCACCAAACTCCACAAAACTCCAAATTTGTCCTCCTAAAAGCTTCCCACACCACAAAACTACCTCCTTAATCGAAATCTCCTCTCCCCTGGCCTCTATCATAGTGCTAAACAAACTCAATCCACCCTTTAGTGAAAGTCATACTTAGATCCAACTAGAGAAGAAAGTAATGCTTGAAGAAGTTCGTGGGACCAAGACAAAGCTTCTCAACCAACCCTAACGATGCCTCATCTCTTGGGCAAAGGTATAGCTCAAAAATCCTTAATTTTTCCTTGGTTTTGGACTTTGTGAAGAGACTCAACATTCCATGCTCACCTAGCTGTATAGATGTGCTCGTCTCACTGAGATGAAGCTTTAGGAACAAACCCCACCTAATTTGGTCAAGTAACAACTCTAGATCTTGGATGGTTCTCGGGTCATATCCCTTTGGAATGATCACTGGATGCCATCCATTTCTGTGTATTTAAAATGGACAGCATGGATCGGTTCATACGGCGCATTGGTTTTGTTAAAGACCCTGATCGCGGGCACAAAGAGCAATCAACCGCGAAACGATACGTAATTTTTTAGAGACGCCAAGGAAGAATCAGATGTCGTGTGATTAAGTGAATAATTTGAGATTTTTCAAATTAATTAAATACCAAAAATTAAATGTAACTTTAAAAAAAATATATCCCGGTATAGAAATATCACAAAAATAGAAGGAAAATACCCCTATTTTCAACGAACAGAAAAAAATCTAAAGGAACTAAAATTGAAAAAAATTGATTAATATTCAGTTCTTAATTAATTAAATACTCTGAATCTTATTTAAATCATAAGAAATAAAATATTCATCTGAAATTTTAGGTCTTGTTTCTTACATGCTTAGGGAGATCATCTGGCCTTAAAAGCCCTAATTTTCTATGATAATTACCTTTATTTACTAAAATTAAATAAAAAATTAAAATATAAGTCCTAAAAATATAAAATAAAGTTTGATGAGTTCACTGTCAGAAGGATAAAAGAAAAATGAAAGTGGATTTTAAAATTAACAATGTATTTTTTATTTGTTTTCGTACTAAAAATCATTAAAATTATGAAAACTAAAGTATCTAAAAAAATTATAAAAATTTTCATAATTGGTCTTCTGACGTTTAACATCATATAATTTTTTTTAAGAACAAAGAACAAGCTTTGGTGAATTAAATTAAATATCATTGGAAATTCTTAATTATTGGTTTGAATAAATATAATAAATAAATAAATATCAAAAAAATACATTTTCTCATCTGTTATTTTATATAGTACATGAATAAGAGGCCAGTGAAGTTTCATAACCATTTGAATTAAAATATAAATGTTATGACGTGTAAATCCTAGGGCATAATGGTAATTTTAGAATTTTATAAGCTAACCTAATTTAACTATTTTTTAGGTTAAACCAGAGAGAAAGGGTATTAAATTATGATGATTAATCTACTGAAGTGATATGATTCAGATCTTGAATTCACTTTATCATTACCTTAAGGATCCAAAATCTCTAAATATGTTTTAATATTTTGATGTGGACTTGATAGGATTCTGATCGAACCAATTTTGGTATAATTAGATTTGTATTGTCGAGACAGTTAGTTTAACTATTAGCTTGTTAAAAACAATCTCTGGATGTTCTTGAATTTGAATATGAAATATTTACTATTCAAAATAGTCATCCTGAAACTTATCAGATTATAAAAATCTAGTGGTACATTTCAGATCAAAGGTATGAATGTTCACAAAGAAAATCAAAATGTATGGAAATCAACAATTTGCTTTGTAATCTAAATTTCCAATGAAAATATACTAATTTCAATCTTTTTAATTATTATATTTTTTATTCTAAATTGAAAACTCCATGTATGTTGAATAAAATAATTTAATGGTAACAAATAAAACCTATTAAGGTTTAATAATTACAATAAAACTAAAAGTTAAACTTTAAGAATAATACAAAACAAACTAAGAATTTAAAGATTTGTATAAATCATTTTCCTCTTATTTGGCATGACAAGGAGGTTACACAGAAATGCCAAAACATCAATTATTATCACTAGCTAACTTCGTTTCCCGAATCAATTACAATTATTCTCACTTCTCCTTTAGAGCAAGAGATGTGTGAGTCAGATAATATGAATTGCTGCCATCAATTACATTTATTATGCTTGTCCTACTTTTATATACTGCAAGCTATTTATTGCAATCAATCTTCCTGCTCTTGTACTAACCAAGAGCAGCTGTATAGTTTTAATAATATTGTGGCAGGGAATTGATCGTTATCACAATTTGAGGGATATCACCCACTTACAACCTATCCATACTTCTAACGTGGTCACTCTCTTTTCTCATTTATTTGGATGGACGTGGATTACTTTTATTTTCTTGCTACCCACGTTTGGTTATTTCTGATGAGGTATTTTAAAGAGATCACACAAATATCACCGATACTTTGTGTGTGTGTCTCTCTCTCTCTCTCTCTATAAGCGATCATATACATATCCTCCATATTATGTGTGTGATATTTATTTATAAAATATTTTCATGATCACATCAAAAATATGTCAGCACGGAACTCGAATATATTTAAAATGTTAGGCAAACTTGACTAATTGGATGGAGCTGTCCGAACCAAACAGGCAGGCTAAAACCACCCAAGACAATAGACTGACAAAAAAATAATCAGATGATATGAGCCTAATCTATGATAAGAAAGAGAATAAATGATCATCCAAGTCGACTACTATAGGAAGGTCGACCCAACATGGTAGCCTACCCTTTTATAGAGTCGATCCGAGAGAAATCAAAATCCACAACAACTTCAAGCATCCCATGCATGTTTCTGAAGCTCTTCATCGGGGATTAATGATCGACAACCATGTCATATCAGCCCACCAACCGATACTGACTAAAGCTCAGCCAATAATAAACAGTATCGCTATTGTTGAAATAAGGGCAAGCATGTAATTTTATTAAGGATCTCTTATGTCAATAAATAGGGACCATTTTATGAATAAAATGTTGGACATTTTTCTCATAACTCTTTATCTTACACTCTATTCTCTGTCTCTTTCTATTCTCTCCCATTCATCACAATCTATCTCTCGAGACATATCTCACAAGAACAAATCAAGATTCAACAGTAACACTCAAATCTTTCATATCATATCAAATATATCACCATTATATGATACAGATATATAGTCGACTCATATTATACTCTCAATAAATTCCTATCATTTGCATTACTAGTCGATGATTCTAACAATGTTTGAATAATAAAGTTTTTTATATAAGTATTAAAATTTAATATCTTTTTTTCTACGTATTTTAGACAATTTAGTAATTTCACTCTCGTCCTCAATATTTCTCAGTAATTAAAAAAAAAAATTTAAGTATTAGGTGATTTGCCAGTCCTAAAAATTAAAACTAGTTTCACCACATCTCCAATCCTTTTTATTTCTTGTACATAAACGTGTGTCTGTGGGTGTGATGTTGGTTAGATTTTTTTTCTTCTTCTTCTTTTAGGTTGACATAATAATTGTCGTGCAACGTGTCATTTTGTACCTCTTAGTTTGGTTAATAAATTTGCTGAACATTGTTCAGCAATTTTAAAAAGAATAATCAAGAGACATTAAAAGGGTTATCTAATAATTAGCACAATTTGTTCAACAATTGAGTTGCTAATTAATGCGTGGGACTAAATCAAATCTCATATAATAATTTATGTGATGGACTATTTTTGTTTATATATTTAGATGATGCGAACACCTAATTCTTATTCCATTTGGCGACGTTGGAATTAATGTTGGGAATTTATGTAGATTAGACTCGGTATTAATATTAAATCTCCGGTTAATTAATCTCCTGACCATTTCTTTTTGATTTTTAAGAGAACAAATTAGGAAGAGCAGATAACCACACAACTCTCTTCATGATTAGGTTGACTAATTATTTTGTCTCTTTGGCAGAATTTGATGTGAGGCAACTTCGGGTCTGATTGAGGCAGCTGCAGCTTATCCAGCTTATACTGATAAGCATTGTCTCCGACAAGTTCAGATATCTGCAGTTCGATCCGGATAAGTTCGTCTGACTGCTTTAGCTTATAAGGTTTGAAAAACAGCTGATTCTGGATAAATGACTATTTTGCCCCTGTTTGGACTAATGAATTTGAGTTATGAGAATCATAAAAAATATAACTGCATAAATTTCTCAAATCATGAATACAACAAGCATGGACCGGGCTTAGCAGAGGTAGGAGCGGCTTCCTTGGGCAAGCAATATGAGTTGGATTTTCACCATGACCCACTGTAGATTGAAGAGACATATTTTTGTACAAAGCAGGGCTAGCAATATGAGTTGGATTTTCATTTGTTGGCTTCCTCAACCACTGCAAAACAAAATCCTTATCCTCTCCTCGGCCGATGAGATCATTTTTAGGCAAGCATCTATTTTCAAGATCTTTGCACAACTGAAGCTCCAGCTCCTGCTGCTCCTGCTTTTTGTTTTCGATGAGAAGATGGAAAGTACTGACCTCAACCGAGACTTTATAAAGTTTCATCACAACCTTCTCCAGTCTCTTAAAATAGGGATCCATCTTGAGAGCACCTCCTTCATGCCTGTCTGCCGTCTCAACTGATCCTGCAGGTAATCAGAGCAAGCGCTGATGATCTTATCCACGATTGGGCCAACAAACCAGTCTGCCATGGCACAGATCAAGGACAAAAAAAAATAATAATGGGGGCGGAGAGGAAGGAGAGGAGGGAGGAGAGGGAGGAGAAGAGAGGGAGGAGAGGAGGAAGCAGAGGAGCGGCGAATTAAACAGCGAGTGACGTTCTCGGACAGTGAAGGGGAGGCGAGTTTCTCCGCGAGAGGCGGAGAGGCGAGCAGCGAGGGGCAGAGCTGTAAAACGCTGGTGCATTCAGCGATACGCAACCTTTACCCCATGATCCGTGTTTAGTTCAATAGGATAAACGCCGTTTTTAAAAACTCACCTAAAACGCGCAAACCAAACATTACGGCGGCGTTTTCAAAAACGCCACAGCAGTTTTAAGCTGCCCCAAACGGGCCCTTCATATCTTCAACAAAACTTTTTCAGATCATACTAGTCTTATCAAGTCTTATCCATGATATTATTATTATTATTATTATTATTATTATTTATTTTTTTATTATTTAAGTTATGATAAAATTAAAAGGAGTAAATACTATTATTAATTTCATAAATAAAAAAATTTAATTAAAAACATACAATCGTATTTGGTACCCGAGAACTACCGGCACAAATCTCAAAATAATAAATAGTTGAGAATACAAAGGTAAGTGATTGACCAATAAACGTCAAGCATGAGATGCCGCGTCTCTAAATCTGGGATAGGTCAGAGCTATGGAAATAATTCTCCACTCGGTAGCGACAAGTTGCACCGAGGGTGAGGCACAAATTATCCCAGTAGTGCCTCTCATCGGATATCCTGCATAGGCAACTACAAGATCAGTCCAAGACCTTTGCAAGTGGGGAGATCTAGCCAAGGCGATGAATAGACCAAGCAGTCGAGACACATATCCTATAAGACTTGAGTCAAACAACAAGTGGATGGCTTACCCGACGAAACAAATTGACCCAGCAGTCGAACGACCGATTGAAGCAACAGGTCTTGCAGAGCCAATTGGATATAACTCTTGACGGAAAGGACGACTGCATTCAACCAACCGATTACACCTCTCGGCATAGGCAAAGTTCAGACAACCGGTTGGCAGCATTCACTTAAGCTCATAGGCCAATGTAAACTGTTATTTTTTGTCAATATTATGACGAACATTAATTCAAACTATACATATTATTTCTATTAAGAGCGATTACCATAACGTTTCACACGACCCATTTAAATAGACGGTTTCAAGAGGAATAAAAGGTCTGGCTTTTTTATGAGAAAATTACCGTGCACTTTGCTCTCTCTTGCCTCTTCTGATTCTGACCATTGGAGTGTGCTCACAAGCAGGTAAGTTAGGATTCAACACCATGAATACCAAAAAAGTTTTTTTTTTGTATTAAAAACATATAGAATAGTAGATAAGATTTAATTATATTTAGAATTGCGCAAAGATAAATTGAAAGTAGTATATTAAAGATTGAATATTTAAGTGAAAAGATTAGAGCAGGGGGATCTAGCTCAATGGTAATTGCTCTACAAATGTGTGCTAAGGATTATAAATATACGTCTTCTTATAACTAGAGAAAAGCCTTCTTTTATAATATAAACCATTAGAAATTTATGTTGTGGCCCTAGTTGCATTGCGAGGTGTCCAAGTTGCCATCACATGATGAGCATTGGATGGCAATTAATGGCTAGTAGCTATTGGATGGTCAACTTGGTTAATTTTCTTGCAATATTGTATGCCAATGAATCAATAAGATGGACATCAAACGTCAATTGTCAGACATTGGATAGTCAAAAAGGAAAGTTAGAGGATAGGTGATTGTTGATCGTCTTCTTCAACGTCTCATTATTGATAGGAAGAAAGAATTAGCAAGCATCAAATCACTCTCAATGTTGAACGAATTAGTTTGAAGATGATAGGCACTTAATCATATCGTTCTAATATGATATAATATAATATAATATAATATTTAAAATTTTATCTTATATGATATATTTTTTTTCACACATAGATGCAAGGCATACAACTCGTATATACAATGCCTTAAACCCAAGGCCTTTTTGTTGAAACACAAAGCTCTCAACTAGTAGATATGTGTGTGCACACACACACACACACATATCATCAATAAATGTTCATCATACGACATGAATCTTGAGGCATGATAAGAAACTTGAGTTATTTTTTGGGCAAGAAATGTTTAAACTCAAATTAAAAATCATCCAGGACTTTGATATCCGTAAACAGATAACCAAACTGACTGACTCGACAAGACAGACCCAATGTAACCAAAATTGATCAAATCTGAGTTAGATCAAGCTTGAATCAAGTTGTTATACCAATATTGAAAGCTTTGGATGGCTCATTTGAAGGCCAAATGGATTTCAAATCTAACAAACTTATAGTCAAATTGAACGTCTTGATGAGATAAATCTAACGAGTCCATGATAACTCAATTCTGATATCATTAGAGCTCTTAAATGTCTATAATAAATCATTTGATTATGATAATCTTTCTGGGTCGTCTGATGGAGTGGTCCGAATTTTTTTCGTATTTATAGAGTTTGTGACTCCTAGACTCGATAAATAGAGTACTACCCCATCATGAAGGGAGACCAAAAGACCAAGACTTGGAGCTAGACCCAAGATCTGACAGAGGAGTTGAAGTTCAACATTGTTCTAAATCAAAGACCCATTTTCACTCCAGTAGCCACCGATCACCATGGACCACTGATCGTCAGTCACAGTCAACCGGTATCATCCACCCCTCCTTATTGTAATGAAGAACTGTGTGAATTAATTATTTACATCACTGAGTAATGAAACAACATACGGAGCAATGCATCGTTCCAAGGACAATAAAATGATGCACCAAATTTCATGTAACTATTCTTAATTGTAACCACTCCCAAATGTTGTACAATGAGTCCTTCTGCATAAAAAAATTATATTTTGAGGAACTGTCTTACCATTTCCCACCTGTGGGATAATGACATGTACTTGTACTCATCAACTTATAGTGTATCATTCTGACAGGGCAAGGCCCCATGGATTTTTTCATTTGTGGATTTTACATATAAAACTTTTGGTGTCTCTTCATGTCACTTCTATTACTTTTTGTGTGTTGGACTTTTGTGTAACCTTAAGAAGCTAAATAATTACTTTAACGCCATGAATCTTTCAACTCACACCAGTTTAGTGTCGTCTACAGGAACATCAATCCCATCATCGAAGGACTTGTGAAACTTGTTAAACGGCCTCTAGACATAATACTCGCAACAATGGAGCATCCCACTCTAACATCCACCATTCCAAGGAATAATCTTGAAGCCAAGGATGTTAAACCTTTGCCAATCCCCATCCTGGAAGATGATATCCTACCAACAAAGGTTCCTTGGTCCCCTTTTTGGGGGATTGAATGTGCAGGATGGAGAGGTCTCAAAATGAGATCCTTCAGATTCTATGAGAAGCTTGGCATTTGATGTTGACATTGCTAGACTTACTTACCACAAGTTCAACTTCCAACTGAAAATGCCCCATTTACATACTCATACCAGACCCCTTCTTGTGATAGAACCCATTCTTTGCCAAATAGGGATGCCAACCTTATTGATACTATGAGTTTCACTCATCAATCCAACATTGTTTGGCTGATAGGTAACCCTCTAAGGCTCACAAAAAACTTGCCCTCACTGCACCTTTTTGCTGCTCTTGATAGATTAATATGTAGCATGATACCATACTTATTTCAATAAGACTTCTCTAAAGGATAGGGACCGATTCGACGCTTACTGTAACTTCCAATAATCTTCTCCCTTGGCCGAGGTGGTTCTTAACGAGCTTCAAGCTCCTTATCATTAATTCTTATAAAGGGGTAATTGACAATTATGAACATGTTAATCATTATTGAACTATCATGCAAATTCAGTGTGCCTTAGATACACTTCTTTGTCGAGTGTTTCCAATGACTCTCAAGGTTTAAGCTCGCATTAGATCCTACTCTCTCCTAGAAAGCATTATTCACACCTTCAACGAGTTTGCAGGCTATTCTGGAGCGGTTGAGTGCAAACAGATGATCATAAAAAATTCATCCAATCTTTTAGGAATTCACTGAAATGAGAGAGTATCACTTAAGGAATACATCTATAGACTCTCCATTGAAGCTTGTGTGTTACCATGGGTGTATCTTAAATTACAAAGAGGTGTCTTTCTTGGAGGGCTCCAACTAGGACCCTTCAACTCTTTATTAATTCTTCACTGGCCTCATTCATCATATCGAAGCTCAACTCAATACAGATGAGGCCATCAGTGTACACAAGGAGTAATTTAAGTGATTTGGGGGAAATAATAAGAATAACCTCAAAGACACAAATTAAACTTCATAGCGAAGAAAGTAAACAACAATGAAATTGTGATCTCTCTCTTTTGTTTGTGAACAACTTGAGTCTCAATCAAATAAGAAATATAAGCTGCTTAACATGCCACGTGTCAATATTTTGATGGCCATATGGGATGAAGACATAGCTAAGTGGCCTCACCTTTTGAAACCTAACTTTAGCAAGAGTAATATTGTCACTTCAGCACAAGTCGTGGTCACACTACTAAAACATGTAATCATCACAAGAAAGAAATCAAAAGAGTGATTTGACAAGGGTATTTAGGCTAGTTTATGCAAAATAAACGCCTCCATATAAACAATATTTAGTTTTGGGAACAGAAAACATAGGAGTAGTTGCAAGGGAATCACAAAATTATTAGAGAATTTGAAACAAGTGCTAAAGGCCCTTTATTATCTATCAGGTCTTCATTATTGCACTTTAAGATCCTGTGCAAAGGAAACAATACTTCAAGCCCATCAATTTTGATAATTTTGATCTAAATGTCGTCCAAGCCCCACACCAAGACCCTCTTATCATTAGTGTAGGAATCGATATACCTTGTTATAGTGTGAAGAGAATTCTGATTGACAATGATAGCTTTATCGATGTTTTGTTCTATTCAACCTTCTCAATCTAGGGCAAATTAGAAAAAAAATTACCAGCAATTGGGCCATTATATGGGCTTGATAATTTACCTATGAGAATTGATGAAAAGATCAATCTTCCTATTGTAATGGGAGAATTTTCTTAGCGAACAACACACTTGATCTAATTCATCATTGTCAAGTTAAAGTCAACATATAATAATATATTCAGAATACCCTTTAAATCCATCTTTGACATTGTCATTTTTGTGTCACACCTTAAGTTAAAGTTCCTAACCCAACTGGGATTATATTGTAGACAAGGATCAACAGATAGCAAAATCATGCTACTTCAAGCAGACCCGGCTTCGCTTATCAATGATGCTTAAAATTAAAAACTTTGATCTATGAGACGAAGACATATCCTAAGGAGCTTCTTCTACGGAAGTCCCAATTCATGTTCCACACTCAAATGAGCATCCCTCATGAATGGTGCAACTAGGTTCTCTACTCACCAATCTGCAAAGATCGGAGTGTGTAGATCTTTTCTAAAGCAACCATGAAATCTTTGCTTGGACTCTAGTCGATATACCTAGAGTTGAACACGAAATCATCATGCATTCCTTAAAGGCATCCCAATCTTTAAAAAAGTCATCTAGAAGAAGCAATATTTTGCTTTAGACTGCCTGTAAGCAATTGAATAAGAATTTAATAAGTTTATGGAAGCGAGATTCATGTGAGAGGTATACTATCCCATGTTTTTGGCTAATATCGTCATGATCAAGCAAGCTAATGGAGCTTGGAGAATATGTGTTGACTACACCGACCTCAATACGGCTTTCCTGAAGGATATTTTTTCCCTCCTTGGTTTAGACCAACTTGTTGACAAAACACCAGGACACCAAATTCTTAGCTTCTTGGGTGCATACTTGAGGTACAACCACATAAAGATATATCTAAAGGATGAGGAGGCCACCTCTTTACAAATAGATAAAGGCTTATATTATTACCAAGTGATGTCATTTATGTTGAATAATATCTGAATAATATCAGCTCAAATTAAAAAATCCTCATGAATAAAGTCTTCAAAGGTTTTCTCGGGTGTATGATGGAGGGTATGCTGACAACACACTCATGAATAGTTTGAAGGCAGCCCAATGTATCTCATATGGAAGAATGCTTTCAACTTCTTTGTCATTACAATGTACACTTCAACCTTGCTAAATGTGGAATCAGAGTTACATCAGAGAAATTCTCGAGGTTCATGGCCACTGATCTTGGGATCAAAATAAATCCTAAGAAGATCATAATGCTAAATGATATGTTACCTCCGAAGAATATCAAGGAAGTGCAACACCTGAATGGACGTATAACTACCCTATCTTGTTTCTTGGCCTCCTCAGGGGATAGATACCCACCCTTTTTAAGATATTGAGAGGCATGTCGGCATATTTTTTTAGGTTGTGTGTTATTTTAAAGGGGGGTCGCCTAACAGAAGCTGTCGGCGAATTTTTAATTTAATTAAGATAAATAATTTGAAAAGTAGTATTTGATTTTGAAAATAATTTTAAATTTGAAGGTTTTAAGATATGAGATTAAACCGATCTCACATCCCAAATAGTTTATATAAACGAGCATCGCACCACAAACCGTGTATTTGTCCCTAAGGATAGACACCATCGCTCGATGATGGGGCTCGATTAAATAAACTAGAAGATTTGTGACATCCGTTTGGTTTGCGAACCAATTTTATAAGCCGACAAAATTCCCCGCTTAATATGAAAACATTAAACGAGGTTTATATTACTCAGGTTCTTTAAAATTCCCTATAAAGGCAAGCCCATATAGTTAATTACATCTTAAGTGATGGGAATCACCTAAGAAAACTCTCGATAATAATCAATAATCTCGCTCTCAAGAATTTCAAAGTTTAAGATTTTTCAAGGGATTGAAATTTGGAATTTCAATAGGGAATGGATCAAATTTGGAACATTTTGTTTTGTGAATCCAAAGGAAGAAAAGTAGGAGAAATCACAGATTCGAAGTGAACTTCGGTAATTTCCCGACTATCCTATTGTTTGGCTTGGATTTAGGGAAGTCCTAATATTTATTTAAATGTTTTGATTTTGCCAATTTTAGTTAATTAGGACTTATATTTATATGATAGAATCATACAAATAGCCTCGAAGATGTGAGGGTTTATGTCGTATCGGACGACTACCTCGGAATCCTAAGACCGGTTAGGGCTTAATTTGCAATGCAAATGCCTAACGAAGAGTTGAGGATTTATGTTGCACTAGACAAACTACCTCGAAGTCTTATGGCTTTGTTGTTTAATTCTTGGAAAGTTTCTGTCAAGTAGACTCGGTGTTCTTGCGATGATGATCGTCGTGCCGCCCACCATGCTCCGAGCTCCTTGTTGTTGCAGAGGTTTAGTTTTAGAAATCATAAATCGGGGATGAGAAAAGTGTTTTGGTTTAGAGAAAATCTTAATTTCCGGTGTTTTTTATGTTTTATTTAAAACAAATCTTAAAGTTGATTATAACGACACCGGTTAAGATCCCACTGGCTCCATCCTTCCGCATCATTATTTTTATCGGATTCACTTAGTCCGTATGAATTTGCTAAACTCAATCGAATGAGTTCCACACTTTCATTTAGACCGTGGAAATCCCGTTAGCAACACGTAGGTTACATCATCCGAGGTATTCCCGATCATCCAACAGGACGTTTTAATTTAATTGTAATTGTAGTTTTGTGTTCTGTTTGTGATTAAATTTTGAGTTGTTTTATATTTTGACATATTGTGACGGTGAATTTTATCTTGCAATGACTTTTAACTTAGTTTTGGTTTCAGTTTTAGGGGCTATCCTAAAGGTGTGAGTTTTCATGCAACAGTTGTTTATCATGCAAGAAAAGTAAGTGCAATGCGGTTAAATAAATTGCAATAATGTAAATTGCAAGAAAGTAAAAGCGTACCTGGAGGGTCTTCCCGTCATCCCAAGCTACACTTAAAACACAATTAGAATATTTAAGCAAATTCCTAGGTAAAGCTAAGGGAAGGGTTATGGTTTTCTACCAAATTCCTAATCCTATAGCTAGTCATTTCCTATGACGTCTAGGTTCTTTGTGTTTTAGTTTGAAGACGATTTTCTTCATCAAAGAACAATTAAGTCCAATTGTTCTTATAAATGTCCTATCATATCGAGGAAGTGCTTAAGAATAATCTTAAACATCTTTTCAATATTTTCTAGGATTGTTTTAAGTCCAAATGGGTTTAATTATACAAATGAATTAATCGTCCGAGAATTCAAGTTTTGTTGTTATCTTGCTCAGAGAACTAGGACATTTGAATATCCTATAAGTGAAGTAACATTTCATTTAATGTTCCGTTTAGGAGTTATGATAACTAAAAACTTTCAAGAGTAAATTGGTATTCAAATGATTTGATTTAAATTAAAGGGTTTAAATTTGGAATAGTGTTCAACTTGCTTTATATTTAATTTCTTTCTATTTTAAGTGATGTTATATTTAATTCAATTTAATTTAATTTAATTGAGTTTTAATTTAATTTAATTCAATATAGTTCAATTTAATCTGATTTGATGTTACATTAATTAATTTGATTTGATTTAGTTTTAATTTAGTTTGATTTAATTTAATTTAATTTGATTTGATTTAATTTAATTTAATTTAATTTAATTTAATTTAATTATTTAATTTAATTTAATTTAATTATTTAATTTAATTTAATTTAATTTGATTTAATTTAATTTAATTTAATTTAATTTGATTTAATTTAATTTAATTTAATTTAATTTAATTTGTTTAATTTAATTTAATTTAATTTTTTAATATTAATTTAATTTAATTTAATTTAATTTATTTAATTTAATTTAATTTTAATTTAATTTTATTTTTAATTTTAATTTTAATTTTAATTGGAATTTTTTAAAAGAGTTTAATAATTTAATTTTAGTTTAATGATTAAGTCTTTTAATATTTTAAATTTGAGTTATCATTTTAATTAAGAATTGAATATTAATGAGATAATTAATTTAGGGATTTTTAAATTAAAGAATAAATTTCTTCCTAATAATATCCCTATTTTAATAATTCCAATTTTATTATTCTTCCAAATTTAATCCATCATTTAATTAAAGTTTAATCATTTTAAAATTGCTTAATGGGTTTCTACCCTTTAATCATTTAAATTTCAATCATGCAAATCAGATTAGGATCAAATATTTTACTTGTTAATTTTTTATTAAACCTAAAGTTTTAATTAAGGATTAAAAAAAATTTAATTACCACTTTACCCTTTAAGCTTAATAATTTCATAACTCACTAAATTGAACTCAAATGAACTTGAAATTTTTATGTGACTTCACTCATATGTCAATAAAGACATGAGAGGAGAAAATGTGATTTTTCTATATTTAATTTATTTATATAATTATTTTTGGTAGAAAATAGAGATTTTCAAGGAAAATTTAATAACATGACCAAGGGAAAGTTTCTGTCCTTAAGAAAATTAGGGGACATTCCTAATGACCAGAGGATCACTTGGACCAATTTTGATGATTTTTTGAATTATATTATTTTTATTATAATTATTTTAAATTTTGGAGTGTTAATTAATTTAAAAATAAAATAAATGTTGAAAAATGAATTTTGTATTTTTCAAAAATCTCTCTGATATCAAGGAAACCAGAGGAGCAAATTTTTCAATTTTTTGATTTTTCTATGATTTATTATAATTATTTTAGTGAAAATGCTAGAAAATACATTTTTTTAATTTTAAAATTACCCTGAGGCTTTAAAATTTAATATCTCACTAAATAGACCTAAAAAAATGTGGGATTTGTTCCTATGTGATTAAAATTCAAAATTTGACATTTTGGTGAATTTTATTATTTTTGTGATTTTTATTATTTTTTAATTATTAAAAATATTAAAATATTATTAAAAATCAACTTTTTTAGAAAATTGAAATTTTAATTTTCTTAGGTTCCCTAATATCGAGAGGCTCCAAAACCAATTTGGTGAATTTTTGAAAGGTATTTTAAAAGTTATGAATTTTTAAAGTTTAAAATGACTAAGTGGCTTAATCAACCCAATTAGTGAAGCTAACCAAGTCCAATTGACCTCAAACTTTTATGGTGGATTCCTCTGATCCTAAAGGTCAGTGGAGAATTTATTTCAAGTCAATTTGATGCATGGTTAACTCTAATTAATTAGAGACCTATTTTGGGTGGTTAAGCCAATTAGGGTTTTTTAAATGAACTAAGTCAAAACCTATTTTTCCTAGGGTTCTCTAGTCATAAGAAACATCACCAAATTTTCCTAGAATTTATTTCACAACATGCTATTTATTGGAATTAAAATACTCAAAACGACAATATGAATTTGAAAAATCAATAACTTTTTATAGGGATGGCCTACGACTTTGGAAAATTCGGGGAATGTTCCCAAATTCAGAGGCTTCAAAAGCCCTATGGTCTCATGCCATGGTGAATTGTATACATGCATGGAGAATTAAAAGTATGCAGAGAGTAAATAAATCATAAAAAATAAAATACTTGGTGAAATTAAATTATTTATTTTCCACATTATTCTCCTTTGTTCACTGAGCAAGAGGGTATTTTTATTTTATTTTTCTGATTTTTCTACACAGAGATATGAATTTTTGAAGTTTAGGGAGTTAAATAAATCAAAAAAATACCCTAATTTTCTATTTATCCACGCGGCGCCAACTCATCCTCGGCATCTCCGAACGCACACACGTCGCGCTCCCATTCGACGCCGCCATCTGAGTCAGCGCTTCCGGGGCCCGCTGTATCCTACCGTCTCCTGGTCCGACGCCATCTGAGCCGTTCGTCCGCGCGTGTATCGAATGGACGGCATCCGTTCATCGTCCCCGAGCGTCCTCACCCGAGAGCCGTCCACACTAAATCCCTAAGATCTCACTCGATACTCAATGGATTTTCATGTTCTTATGCTCTATGGATTTGTCTTGAAGAGACGAACACATCTATACGGCTATCATGCATTGAAATTAAAGCATTCGAAATGGAGAATCTCTAGAAGCTCGGGATGAAAAATTAGCTCATACCTTTGCTCAGAGAAGTGTGGCTTCAATCTGAGAGTTGTTGCACCTTCGATTGGATCCCGCAAGCTCCGGATGAAGTCTCCCGGTCCGGTGAATTGTTTAGGTGTGATTTCGACCAAGCCCGATCACAAAGCTTGGAGGCCGGAGCAACCGGGTGGCCCGGAGATGGGGCTTTTGCGGTGGACACCTTCCTCAGTCCGGTGAAGGTGTAGAACCAATCGATTTGGGGATTGGCTCACTATGGAGAAGTGTCCCGGTTTTGGTTGGAATTTCAACTACGAAATCGAGCTCACGGAGAAGAAATGGCAGGGGGATCTCACTGGGGATCAAGTGCTCGTGTATGGGGAGGAGTCCGGAACAATTTTGGCGGAGTTTCCTTAAGGTTTTTTTTAGCACCTCTCATGGCCGAGAGGGGTGGTGTTTAAATAGGAGAGGGTGGAGGGCCTCCTGGGGAGAGTTAGGGCTTGGGATCAGCTGCTCTTGGCAAGAGAAGAACAGCTCCAATGGCCACTGGGGATGGGGCAGCTCAGCAGGTGAGAATTCCAAGTTGGGCTCACATGTGAGCTCTCGGCCATGGTGTTTTCCGGCGATCCAGGCGGCTGGCCGGCAGGCATGGGTCACCCTCAGGTCCAGGTGGGTCAGGGCTGGAGGTTTGTGCAATCAATTGGCAATTGCCATGTGTAGAGGCTTTGAATTAAAATGGAATGGGGAGGGGGTCATTTTGGCTTTAATTTGGTCAACCCATTGGTTTGGGTTGGGTGCACCTCCCCATGGCTCTGATTTTGGGCCGAGAGGATCGATTGGGTCGGCCAGGGGAGAGTGGTGTGGTCTCTATCCATGATGAGGTGGCTAAACATGGTTTAGTGTGTGACATGCTTAAGGTAAAAAGGGGTTAAGGAGGATTAGGAAAGGGGCTCCTCCTTTTGCCATTAATGGCTTGATCACATGTCGAAGCCTTCCATGGCTTCATGTGGCTTGTCCATGGCTTGCATGGCTTGTCTTTGGCTTGGGGAAAGTTGAGTCAATTTCATGGAAATGGGTTTTAAGAATTTTGGATATTTTGGTGAAAATTTGCATGAAGCTTGATTTGGAATGGTTTAATTGATGATTTTGAAACTTAGGGGTGATTTTGATTAAATGGATGATGAGGGGAAGTGCCATGTGGGCTTTGGATGGATTTGGGCTT
>CM040426.1:80249023-80306313 GCA_022702705.1 Papilionanthe hookeriana x Papilionanthe teres | reverse complement strand
TATAAATATTTATGGATGATTTCTCTCGTATTTGAAACAACATTTGACACATGCTTAAATCATCTTGAAAAAGTATTCTAAGTATGTAAGAAAACTAATTTAGTTCTTAATTGGGAGAAATGTCAATTTATGGTTACAAAGCGGCATTGTATTAGTGGCATAAAATTTCTGAAAAGGCATGGAAGTAGACTCCGCAAAAATTCAAGTAATAGCTAAATTACCACCTCCAACTACTGCGTAAAAGGGGTAAGAAGTTTTCTGGACATGTCGGATTTTACATGTGCGCTATATAAAAGATTTTTAAAAAATTACTAAACCTCTATGCCAACTTCGAAAAGGACAAGAAATTTGAATTTACAACCGAATGCCCGAATGCTTTCGAATTATTAAAAGATAAATTAATTACAACACCTATAATAGCTTTCACCTAACTGTGAGAAACCATTTGAGTTTATGTGTGATGCTAGTGATTATGCTATAGGAGTAGTTCTCGGGCAAAGATATGATAAGATTTTCAAAGTTATATATTATGCTAAGAAACTCTAAATGATGCCGAAATAAATTATACGATTATCGAAAGAGAATTATTAAGCAATCGTATATGCTTTTAATAAATTTTGGCATTATCTAATAGGAACTAAATGTATTGTGCATACCGATCATTCTACGATAAAATATTTAATGCAAAAGAAAGATTCTAAACCAAGATTAATCGGATGGATATTATTAATGCAAGAATTTCGATTTCGAGATAATTAACAAAAGGGAGTCGATAATCAAATTCGTCGATCATTTATCAAGATTAGAAAATTATGAATTATCTAATACTGATAATGAAATTTTAAACAATTTTCCTGATGAACAACTTTATAATATTAATGAGTTGAAAATACCTTGGTATGATGATATAGTAAATTATATTGTAAGTGACATTTTACCACCTATGTTAACTTCGCAACAACGTAAAAAATTCATTCACGGTACTAAATCATATTTTTGGGATGAACCATACTTATATAAGCAATGTAAGGATCTAATTATTAGAAGATGCGTGCCTTATGAAGAAATTAAACCAATTATTCAAAAATGTCACGATTCTGATTTTGGAGGACATTTTCGGATGATAAAACTCGCATATAAAATTCTTCAATCCGAATTCTACTAGCCTACTCTATTTAGAGATGTATATAGATATATAAAAACCTGCGATAAATGCCAAAGAGTAGGAAACATATCGAGAAAAAATGAAATGCCTCCGAATTTTATATTAGAAGTCAAATTTTCGATGTTCGGGGATTAGATTTCATGGGACCTTTTATTCCATCATTTGGAAACTCATATATATTAGTAGCTATTGATTATGTTTCCAAATGGATTGAAGCACAAACTTTATCTAGGTGTGATGCTAAAAGTGTTTCAAAATTTTTAATGAAAAATATTTTTACTAGATTTGGAATGCCGAGAGTAATTATCACTGACGGAGGAACTCATTTTAGAAACAAATATATTCACAAACTAGTAGAAAAATATAATATTATGCATAAGATATCAATCGCTTATCATCCACAAACTAATGGATTAGATGAAGTTTCTAATCGAGAGATTAAACGTATATTAGAAAAGTCTCGTAAATCCTAATAGATCGACCGGTCTATAAGACTAGATAATCGCATTATGGGCATACAAGACCGCTTATAAAACTCCGATTGGAATGACTCCTTATAGGCTTATATATGGAAAAACTTCGCCACTTACCAATTGAATTGAACATAAAGCATATTGGGCGATTAAAGAATTTAATTATAATATGAAAGAAGTTTCGTGAGAAAAGATTGTTGCAATTAAATGAATTGAAAGAACTAAGAAACTAATCATATGATAATGATAGAATTTATAAAGAAAGAATGAAATTATGGCATGATCGGAAGATTAATCAGAGAAATTTTGAACCAGGACAAGAAGTTTTGCTTTATAATACTAGATCGAAATTATTTCCGGGAAATCGAAATCTCGATGGTTAGGATCTTTCACCATAACTCAAATATTTTCATATGGAACTATAGAAATTAAAGATCCAAAAACAGGACATAGATTTAAAGTAAATGGACATAGATTAAAACCATATTTTGAAAATAGAAGACCAAATTTTAAAGAGGTTTTAATGCTTAGTCAACCTGAACACTAACTAAATTTGGTCGGGCTGACGACGTTAAACCAAGCGCTTTATGGGAGGCAACCCATAGTAGTCTTTTATTTTTAAAATATCTACATATTAGTGAGTCTATATTATTAAAACAAATCTTACTACTCAAATTTTTATTAGAATCATCACAAAATTGAACCTATTTGATAAGATCAAAAAATATTCGGACCAGAGCGAAATTGGGCGATTTTTACGAATCTAGCCGACAACGACCCCGAGCCCGCTGACAGCAAGATCGTGGACCATTACTCATTCAGTTTTATAACTAAGTCGCCGACGGCGAGGAACTTCCCGCCGACGATGAGGCAGTTAAAAATTTGGCTTCTTAAAGATTTTTTGTGCGGTTTTGGTCTGATCTAAGCCATTCCTTCGTAAGAAAGTATTTCAAATCCGATTTTACACCATTTTCTTCCTTAGGAACGAGTAGAGACCAATCCTTTCCATCCAAAATGGCTTCCAAATTCTTAGAAACCACAAAAACTGAAGTTTTCAACCGGAGAAAATTTGTCGGGCTCGGAGGCACTGTACGAATCTTCAACAAAGGCTTGATGAAAAAAAGACTGATTAAAGAAAGAGGATTCGTCAATAGAGGAGTAGAGAATTCTACTACAAAAATCGAAGAAATGATCGTACAGCAGCATTGGGATGTATTTTGTTATACAACATCCGTTGTAGTTATACAAGTAGTTAAAGAGTTTTACTCTAATTTACATGCGATCAACAATGAAAATGTGTACGTCGAGGAAGATGGGTAACATTTACTCCCGCAAGGGTAAATGAATTGTTTTCTATAGAAAATACCTCTGTTTGTCATTATTCCAACTTTTTGCCTTCAAGATACAATATGAACAAAATCTATAGATACCTGACTGATGAACCAGATGATTGAGAGTTACGAGAAGACGGGTATATCAGTTTTTCTGCATCACTTCTTAACCCTGTCTCGAAGCACTGACATTTCTTTATATCATCAAAATTATTACCTACCATGAGAGTAAATAAAGTTTCAAAGGAATGCGCTATTTTAAACTATTGTATTCAAATTGGATTACCTATCGATGTTGGATCAATAATAGTAAAGTCTGCATTGGGATTAATTGTGCATGGGTCAGTGCATGTACTTGGACACCCATCTACTATATTTGCTTTATACAGTTAGTACCAAGTTTTTTATGAGGCTTGGGAAAAAAGTACTTTTACCATGGAAACCCCTGGATCCTACTGATATGTTTCCCACTTTGGATAACAATGATGAGATTACCATTATTTCCGACGAGCATCACGTAACAATCCTTTAGTAAGGCCCTTTACCGATAAGACTAATTTCATTCGAAGAAGATTAAAGGATTGGAGAAAGAATTGCAAAATGTGATGAATTCCATTGACAACATCTCTGATATGTTTGATCATATTGATTGGACAATGAAGGAGCACTTTGATCATACTGGACATCTGGAGGCCAGTTTTATTCATTTATTAAGACAGAAAGGATGGATTAATGAAGAATCTACTGCAGAATTCCTTTTCAGGCCTTTCTACAATTTATTTGTGCACCTGCGTCGTATCGGAAATATCAGAGAAGATGTCAGTTCAGACAATGAAGAGTAGGAAAGATTTCTATATTTATGTTATATTTGTATATATATGTGTGTTTGATTTGGAGTTAGGTTTTATTATGAGTCGAACTTTGATTTGATCATCTCAGATTTGATGTGATTTTATGTAAATTGTTATGTCTCAACATTTAGAGTGTTGTGGTGGGGATTGCGATGCTGAGTATTATGGATTTGAACATTTAAGTTAAGTATGTGTTAAGTTATTAGTGTGAAATTTGTAAATCTCATGGATTTCATATATAAAGTTATATTGTTTGTGTTGTGTGACTTTTTGTGAGTATAAGTATCTAATCTTCGTATTATTATTAAATTAAGTGATCGGAAGATTGATTAAGAGCAATTCGAGGTTGAAAATGATTGACAAATTTCAAAATTTTAAAATTTTTGGGAGCTCGCCGATGGCGAGAATTATCTCGCTGACAGCGAGAAAAGCCGCTGACAGAGAAACCGAGCTCGCCGACGGCGGATTTTTCCCAAAACTTTTGCCTTATGAAATTAATTAGCTCGCCGACGGCGAAAAAAATCTCGCTGACAGCGAGAACGAGAAAAGACATATATTTGACCGGTCAACCGACACTATTCATCATCCCTTTCCTCAAATTTTCAAAAAACCGACCTAGGGCTTGAGAGATCTCGGATTTGAGGCGATTTCAACACTTTTTGACACCGGATTTCATCTTCCCTTGGTAAGAGCTTCACTCCTATGCAAAAATTTTTGATTTTCACCATAGATTTCTTCTACATTGGAGAATTTCGAAAAATTTCGAAATGTAGAGAAAATACTTGGAAGAATTTTATGGAAATTGATTTAAATGGATTTTAGTTGTTGTAGGAAGCCTTCTTAGTAATATTTTGGAGTTTAGTTAAGATTTTTGCAAATTTTACAGATCGAGAAATGACTCCACGACAAAAGCGACGAATAGATTATGATGAAACCCGATTCATTAATGCAAGGGCACAAACGCGATATTTTCAAAACATACAAGCAAGAAAATGCATTCAAGATCGAGTTTTCAAGAATCCAAGAGGAGAAGTTGAGCGAATCATTCAGGAGCGAGGATGGGAAAATTTCTGTTTCGTTACCAACAGAGCAGCCGTAGAAGTATTAAAGGAATTTTATGCAAATTTAACACAGGCTGAAGATGCACCGGTCAAGGTTAGAGGATTTTTTGTAGATTTCAACGCTGCTAGGATAAACGCTTATTATGAAGTACGAGACACCTACACCAGTGAATATGAAGCTTTTGAAACTATGGAAGGACCACTGGAAGAGGTGATCAACTTTCTTACTGATGGGAAAGGAGTCTGGAAGATAAAGCAGGGGAACGGGTAAACTTCCCTCTCTCTATGCTGAATGCAACATCTAAAGCCTGACATTATTTTATTTGATCTACTTTGTTACCTACCTACCACCGTAGTGAGGTAACAAGAGATAGTCTGAATTTTTGTATTTAGAACCAGAAGAGTATTAATGTGGGAAATGTTATATATAAAAACATATTAGCCACTGCTAGAAATGAAAGTAGAGGAGGGCAAGGACATCCTGGTCTTATCTATGCACTTTGCCAATTATCTGGGGTAGAGGCAAGAGATGATGAGGAATGGATTGAACCTATGAAACCCCTTACTCAGGCTAATATAAAGAAATATGAATCCCTCAAAGGATGGAGATCTGGGACAAGAGATTATGTACCTTCTTCAAGTAGAGATATACCCTCTACTAGTTATGAACCACCCCCTCAGTACACCACTCCTACCCTTCAAGATCTGATGAATGAATTAACTCTGAGTAGAAAGAGTTTCGAGTTATTTGGAGAAAATATGGAGAGAAGATTTGAGCATATAGATCAAAGGATCTGAGGCTTGAGAGAAGACACGATTATGATAATGAATATCTCCAACGACATTCGCAGTACGAGATTGCATACTATGAAGATGAACGTCGATATATGAGTGGTGATTTAGATATTGTCTTTCCTGAGTGCCCCCGTTATTCATAGTACCAGCCTGCTTAGCTTTCTCAGCCTGGAGATCAGGGAGATGACATAGCTTGGGATTTTGATGCAGAGGATTAGAGCTTTTGTTTAGTTTGTTTGGTTTGTTTAGATTTGTTGTTGTTTTGGGAAACTTTATTATTTTGGATGTGATTATTTCGTACTTTCTAGAGACTATGGATGTTGATATGTTTGTTTATGTTTTTGATGTTAGATTTCTTGTGTGTTAAATTAGTTGCATTTTTTTATATATAGGATGTTAGTCTTTCTTTTAATGTATTGTTTAAGTTTTAAATTTATGTGTAGTAATAGATTAAGTTTTCTTTTGTTATGTTTGATACTTATTTTAAAATTTCATCCCTACTCTTTCTTTTAAATATTATATGTGGAAGAATACTAACAGTACAAGTTCTGTAAGTAATAAAAAAACTTGCAAAAATTTCAAAGAAAAGAAATACCTAAAGCCCAAAGGTATGATGAATTTTAATATATACTTTCCCTTTTCACTATGTAGTATAAATAGAAAAATTTAAGTTTGGGGGAAGGTAAAAATACAAATTTAATTATTAAAATTGTTTTCAAATTCTATTTTCAAAAATTATTATTAAATGATTTTCTAAAGTAATTTTCAATTCAATAAATATGAGTTACTTTATTTAATTATTATATAAAGTTAAAGAAAATATTTCTAGTAATCCAATTAATTAATCGAATAAGATATTTGGTTAAAAGGAATACGAATATAAGTAAACTATTTAAAGTAAGGAAAACTATATTTTGAAATTAAAAATTCTTAAGTATTTAAGTGAAAAAAAAGGATAGAAACTCAATAAAGTAAAAGCTATGAAATATATATAAACGAAAGAAATATTTTAAGTTTCAAATTTAGGAAGAGAAATCGAAGTTCAAAATTATTAACGAGCTATCCAGACATAGTAATCCTCACTTAAAAAAAAAGAAAAAGAAAAGAAGGATTGAAAATCAATCCAAAGAGAAAAGAAAAGAAAAGAAAAACATAAAGCGAGGAGAAGCTTCAAGGATACGCCTTATCAAAATCTAGCTTAACTGGATTCAACCTAAAGCGGTAAAACTTAATTATATTTCTAAACTTATATTTCGTGGATTAGTATTTTACTAAATAGAGTTTTCTTGAATTTCCTATCATCTTAATATCTTAAGTAATTTACTATTTTTAATATAGTCATTTCTGAATTAAATAGAAAGCTAGAAATCTTAGACCTGATAATTAAATAATCTTATCTCTATAAAGTTAATTTAATTACTCGTAAATATTTATATTTAACTTTATTATAATGTTATTTAAATTTAATTCATATTATCCGAATTGAAAAATTCTATTATAGAAATTATTATTTTTATTTAGTATAAAAATTACTTCGAGGACAAGTAATAATTAAGTTCGGGGATTTTGATCACTCGAAAAATACATTAAGAAATTCTTATCTATTTTTGATGAAATTGCACTTTAAAGAAAGGTATTTCCTTTATTTTATCGTATGAATGAAGATTTATAAGTTGATGGAAGCAAAAAACATGAAATGGAGCAAATTGGATAAAAAATGAGGAAATTCATGCAAATTGAACTAAGTCGCCGACTGGCCGAGATCGAGACCGCCGACGGCGAGATTGCGAGGGGAATTTCGAAGGAATTATAACTACCTCGCCGACAACGAGCCCGAGCCCGCCGATAGCTGAGATCGCGCGGCTCAAGACCTTCTAGAGCCCCGCCGACGGAGAGGTTGTTTCCCGCCGACGGCGAGACGCTTAAATTCATATACATCGAACCCGGACACTTTTTCAAGAGGTGTTTAAGCACCCTCGGACTCTTGCCTACCTATATAAATAGAGGACGAATTTTAGTCATTTGTGTGTGTCTTTTGTGTCTCTTTCTAGTGTCTTAAGTGTCATTTGTGCGAGTTTGAGTGTGTTTAGTGAGTTCATTAGTTTAATTGAGTAGCTATTTAGCTTGTCAGATAAGAAAAGTCAAAGTAACTTCAAGCGAGTTCATGCTGTGAGTAAACTAAGATAAGTATCTTTGTTTATTGTTGTTAACTTTAAATGAAATCCATGCTTTGTTTTATTCCCATGCATTCTGAGTAGTTTTCTTAATTTTTCTCTTTGTTTATGAAAATTATGCGGATGGATGAAATTAAATAGAAACATGTCGGCATATTTTTTAGGTTGTGTGATGTTTTTAAAAGGGGTCGCCTAACAGAAGTTGTCGGCGAATTTAAATTTTAAATTTGATTTAAATATATATATAATTTAGAAAGTAGTATTTGACTTTCAAAATAATTTTAAATTTGAAAGTTTTAAGATATGAGATTAAACCGATCTCACATCCCAAATAGTTTATATAAACGAGCATCGCACCACAAACCGTGTATCTATCCCTAAAGATAGACACACCGCTCGAGGGTGGGGCTCGATCAAATAAACTAGAAGTTTTGTGACATCCGTTTGGTCTCGCGAACCAATTTTATAAGCCGATAAATTCCCCTCGCTTAATATGAAAGTATTAAACAAAGGTTTATATTACCCTGGTTCTTTAAAATTCCCTATAAGGGCAAGCCCCTATAGTTAATTACATCTTAAGTGACGGAATCACCTAAGAAAACTCTCGATAATAACCAATAATTTCGCTCTCAAGAATTTCAAACTTTAAGGTTTTCAAAGATTGAATTTCTGAATTTCAATAGGAATGCGATCAAATTTGGAACATTTTGTTTTGTGAATCCAAAGGAAGAAAGGTAGGAGAAATCACCGATTCGAAGTGAACTTCGTAATTTCCCGACTATCCCATTGTTTCGGCTTGAATTTAGGAAAGTCCTAATGTTTATTTAGTATTTCAATCTCGCTAATTTTAATTAATTAGTGCTTATATTTGTATGATAAAATCAAACAAATAAACTTAGAAGATGTGAGGGTTTATGTCGTATCGGACGACTACCTCGGAATCCTAAGACCTGTTAGTGGCTTAATTTGCAATGCAAATGCCTAACGAAGAGTCGAGGATTTATGTCGCACTAGCAAGCTACCTCAAAGTCCTATGGCTTTCGTTGTTTTAATTCTAAGAAGATTTTGCCGAAGTAGGTTTAAGTTTTGCCGACGACGATGGCCGTGCCGCCCACCATGCTCCAAGCTCCTGGTTGTTGCGAGGTTTAGTTTTAGAAATCATAAATCGGAGATGAGAGAAGTGTTTTGGCTTAGAGAAGTCTTAATTTCCAAGTGTTTTTTTATTTCGATTAAAAACAAATCTTAAAGTCGATTATAACGACACCGGTTAAGATCCCACTGGCTCCATCCTTCCGCATCATTATTTTTATCGGATTCACTTAGTCCGTATGAATTTGCTAAACTCAACCGAATGAGTTCCACACTTTCATTTAGACCGCTGGAAATCCCGTTAACAACACGTAGGTTACATCATCCGAGGTATTCCCGATCATCCAACAGGCGTTTTAATTTAGTTGCAATTGTAGTTTTGTGTTCCGTTTGTGATTAAATTTTGAGTTGTTTTATATTTTGAAATGTCAGTGCGTGAATTTTATCTTGCAACGACTTTTAACTTAGTTTTGGTTTCAGCTTAGGGACTATCCTAAAGGTGTGGGTTTTCATGCAATGCTTGTTTTATCATGCAAGAAAAGTAAAATGCATTTCGCAATAAAGTAAATTGCAAGAAAGTAAATTGCGAGAAAGTAAATTGCAATAAAATAAAAGCGTACCCGAGAGGTCTTCCCGTCATCCTAAGCCGCACTTAAAACACAATTAGAATATTTAAGCAAGTTCCTAGTAAAGCTAGTGAAAGGTTATGGTTTTCTACAAATTCCTAATCCTATACTTAGTCAACTCCTATGACGTTTAGGTTCTTTGTGTTTTTGCTTCGAGGACGATTTTCTTCATCAAAGGACAATTAAGTCCAATTGTTCTTATAAATATCCTATCATATCGAGGAAGTGCTTAAGAAGAATCTTAAACATCTTTTCAATATTTCCAGGATCTGTTTTAAGTCCAAATGAATTTAATTATATAAATGAATCGATCGTCCGAGGTTTTCAAGTCTTGTTAACTCGCTCAAGTAACTATGACATTCGAATATCCTATGAGCGAGGTAACACTTCATTCGATGTTCCATTTAGTGAGTTATAATAATCAAAGCTTTCAAGGTAAATTAAGTATTCAGATGATTTGATTTAAGTTAAAGGGTTTAAATTTGGAATAGTGTTCAAGTTGCTTTACATTTATTTTGAATTCTTTATGGTCTTAAAGTGATGTTATATTTAATTCAACTTAATTTAATCGAGTTTTAATTTAGTTTAACATAGCTCAATTTAATTTGATCTGTGTTTAATTAATTTGATTTGATTTAATTTTAATTTAATTTGATTTAATTTAATTTAATTTAATTTAATTATTTAATTTAATTTAATTTATTTAATTTAATTTAATTTAATTTAATTTGATTTAATTTTTTTTAATTTAATTTAATTTAATTTAATTATTTAATTTAATTTAATTTAATTTAATTTTAATTTAGTTTAATTTAATTTAATTTGTTTTAATTTAATTTAATTTAATTTTAATTTAATTTAATTTTAATTTAATTTAATTTAATTTTAATTTATCTTTAATTTACTTTATTTTTAATTTTAATCGAAATTTCAAAAGAGTTTAATAATTTAATTAAGTCTTTTAATATTTTAAATTTGAGTTATCATTTTAATTAAAAATTGAGTATTAATGATATAATTAGTTTAGGGATTTTTAAATTAAAGAATAAATCTCTTCCTAATAAATATCCCTTATTTTAATAATTCCAATTTATTATTCCTCCAAATTTAATCTATTATTTAATTAAAGTTTAATCATTTTAAAATTATTTAATGGGTTTCTACCCTTTAATTATTTAAATTTCAATCATCCAAACCAGATTAAGATCAAATATTTTACTTGTTGATTTTTTATTAAACCTAAAGTTTTAATTAAGGATTAAAGATTTTAATTACCATTTTACCCTTTAAGCTTAATAATTTCATAACTCACTAAATTGAACCCAAATGAACTTGAAATTTTTATGTGACTTCACTCATATGTCAATAAAGACATGAGAGGAGAAAATGTGATTTTTCTGTATTTAATTTATTTATATAATTATTTTTTGTGGAAAATAGAGATTTCCAAGGAAAATTTAATAACATGACCAAGGGAAAGTTTCTGTCCTTAAGAAAATTAGGGGACATTCCTAATGACCAGAGAAGCACTTGGACCAATTTTGGTGATTTTTTGAATTATATTATTTTTATTATAATTATTTTGAGTTTTGGAGTGTTAATTAATTTAAAAATAAAATAAATTTTGAAAAATGGGTTTTATATTTTTCAAAAATCTCTTTGATATCAAGGAAAACCAGAGAAGCAAATTTTGCAATTTTCTGATTTTTCTATGATTTATTATAATTATTTTAGTGAAAATGCTAGAAAATACATTTTTTTAATTTTAAAATTACCCTAGGCTTTAAAATTCAATATCTCACTAAATAGACCTAAGAAAAATGTGGGATTTGTTCCTAAGTGATTAAAATTCAAAATGTGACATTTTGGTGAATTTTATTATTTTTGTGATTTTTATTATTTTTTAATTATTAAAAATATTAAAATATTATTAAAAATCAACTTTTTTAGAAAATTGAAATTTTAATTTTTTTAGATTCCCCTGATATCAGAGAGGCTCCAAAACCAATTTGATGGATTTTTAAAAAGTATTTTAAAAGTTATGAATTTTTAAAGTTTAAAATGGCTAAGCGACTTAATCAACCCAATTAGTGGGGCTAACCAAGTCCAATTGACCTCAAATTTTTATGGTGGATTCCTCTGATCCTAAAGGTCAGTGGAGAATTGATTTCAAGTCAATTTGATGCCTGGTTAACTCTAATTAATTAAAGACCTATTTTGGGTGTTTAAGCCAATTAGGGTTGTTTTGAATGAACTAAGCCAAAATCTATTTTTCCTAGGGTTCTCTGGTCATAAGGAACATCACCAAATTTTCCTAGAATTTATTTCACAACATGCTATTTACTGGAATTAAAATACTCAAAACAGTGACCTGAACTTGAAAAATCAAGAACTCCTCATAGGGATGGCCTCTGACTTTGGAAAATTCAGAGAATGTTCCCAAATTCAGAGGCTTCAAAAGCCCTATGGTCTCATGCCATGGTGAATTGTATGCATGCATGGAGAATTAAAACAATGCAGAGAGTAAATAAATCATAAAAAATAAAATATTTGATGAAATTAAGTGATTTCTTTTCCACATTATTCTCCTCTTTCACCGAGCAAGAGGGTATTTTTATTTTATTTTTCTGATTTTTCTACACGTAGATATGAATTTTTGAAGTTTAGGGAATTAAATAAATCAAAAAAATCCCTAATTTTCTACTTATCCGAGTCGCCGCCAACGCATCCTCGGCAGCCTCCGAAAGTGCCACGCGCGCGCTCCCATTCGACGCCGCCACTCGAGTCGCCAGCCCGGGCCCCGCGGTTCTCGTATCGTCTCCCCGGTCCGACGCCATCCGAGCCGTCCGTCCGCGCGTGTATCGAATGGACGCGCATCCGTTCATCGTCCCCAAGCGTTCTCACCCGAGAGCCGTCCACACTAAATCCCTAAGATCTCACTCGATTCTCAATGGATTTTTATGTTCTTATACTTCTACGATTCGTCTTCAAGAGACGAACACATCTATACTTAACATGCATCGAAACTAAAGCATTTAAAATGGAGAATCTCCGGAAGCTCGGGATGAAGAGTTAGCTCATACCTTGGCTCGTAGAAGTGCGGCTTCAATCCGAGAGTTGTCGCACCTTCGATCGGGTCCTAAGCAAGCTCCGCATGAAGTCTCCCGGTCCGTGAATCGTCCGGATATGATTTCGACCAAGCCCGATCACAAAGCTTCGGAGGCCGGAGCAACCGGGTGGTCCGGAGATGGGGCTTTTGATGGTGGACACCTCTCTCGTCCGGTGAAGGTGCAGAGCCAATCAATTCGGGAATCGGCTCACCGTGAAGAAGTGTTCTCGTTTTCGGTGGAATTTCAACTCGAAATCGAGCTTTCGCAGGAGAAATGGCAGGGGAATTTCACTCGGGGATCAAGTGCTCTAAGGGTGGAAGAGGGTCCGGAACAATTTTGGCGTAGTTTTGGCAAGGTTTATGCTTCTCTTCTTTCATGGCCGAGAGGGGCGGAGTTTAAATAGCCGGCTTGGGGGCCTCCCAGGGAGTTAGGGCTCGGATCACCGCTCCGTGAGGAGAAGAACAACCATGGTGACCACTGGGCACTGGGGCAGCTCAGCAAGTGAGAATTTCAATGTCGGCTCACATGCGAGCTCTCGCCATGGTGTTTCCCGGCGGCTCGGTGGCCTAGCCACTGTGCAATGGTCACCATCTCGTCAGTGGGTCGTGGCCGAGGTTTGTGCAATCAATCGGCCATGGACATGTGTAAAGGCTTTGATCCAAAGTAGAATGGGGCATGGCTAGTTTTGGACCTAAATGGGTCAACCCACCCATTTGGGCTAGGTGCACCACCCAAGGTGGCTTTGGATGCCGTGGGGATCAAAGGGATCGACTGGCTTGGCATGGAGAAGTCTCCATCCAAATATATTTGGATTAAATTTAAGTTTGAGTGAAACATGATTAAGGCTAATGAGCTTTAGGGATTAAGGAAAGCCCCCCTCTTCTTACCCAATATGGCATGGTGGAGTGTCCAAAGCTCTCATGGCTCACATGTGGCTCATACATGGCTTCATGGCTCACCTTCGGCTCGGCAAAAAGTTTCGTCAATTTCATAAAAAAGGATTTTAAGGATTTTGGATAATTTGGTGGAAATTTGGATGAAGCCTCATTTAGAAATATTTGATCATTGGTTTAGGACTTAGGGATGATTTTAATTGGAAGTATGATGAGGGGAAATGTCATATGGGCTTTGGAAGAATTTTTGGGTTTTGGATTTGGTGGAAGCGTGCTTTTAAAATGGTTTAATGAATGAGCCCTTAAGTTTAAAAATGAATTTATGGATGGGAATTTTGTAAAGAGGTTGGGCCAAATAATTGTTGGGTTTAGCTCATGGATGTGTCATGAGTGATTTGAAACAAATTGGGGATGATTTGGATTTGAATTGGTTGAATTTGGGTTAGGTTCTGGGCTTAGGTCAAAAATGGGCCTTTTAACCTTGGGTTGAGTTTGAGTGGGGTTTGGGTTCAAATTTTGGGCAAATCATGTTAGGGTTTTGTTTGTGGGAATGTTAAGGAAGATTTAGAAAAGATTTGAGGTTAATTGGAGTTGAATTGGGTGAGTTTGGGTTAAGTTTCGGTCATGGGTCTAAATCGGGCTTAAGGCCAAAAGTGAGATTGATCCAAATGTCAATCAAATTGGACTTGGATTTGGTTTAGATTGGTATTGGGAGTGTTGAATTGAAGTTTAGAATTGAATTTGACCAGAATTTGGGTCAATTGGATAGGTTTGGTTTGACATCGGGTTCACTTTGGGTTAAAATGAGTAAATTCGGGGTTTTGACAAAAGTAGGGTAAATTGACAAAATTGGCCCATGGTGTAGTTGGACAAAATGAAATTGGGAATATTTAGGATTTTCTGGAATTTTCTGGGAATTTTCTGAATTTTTGGATTTTTAGGCCAAGAAGGGTATTTTGGTATTTGGAGGGTATCGGGAGGTATTTTTGGAATTTTTGGTATTTTTGGGTATGGATGATCAATTTGAGTGATGTGGAGATGTTTCGAGAGTGATTTTGGAAAATTTTGGGTAATTTGGAAATTTTGCAAAAATTCGGTAATTTCATGGTTTTGTAGGCTTAAGAGGCATAGGGTCCCGAGAGTCAAAAACCGAAAATTTGGGAAATTAAAGATTGGGTGAATCTAGGTGGAAAGAAATCATTTTTGCTGAGCCATGAAGCCATTTCAAGCCCATATGAGCCATGAAAGGACTCATTCGAGGCATTCACTATGTTGTTCCTAACCTCTTACCAATGGCTTAGGGGTTAAGGACCATCCATGCGGATCACCTATATGAGTCGAGAGGTCAAGTCGGTATGGTGTGGTTTTAGGAAGTGTGTGGAAATGTAGTGTGTAAGTGTAGTGTGTATGCAAGTGTATGTGTAAGTCAGCCCCTTCACTGCACCAAGCCACCCAGTAAGGCGCCTCTAAGGCCAAAGAGTCCTATAGAACTCATCCTTTAAACTTCTACATTTCGATTTCAACCTCTAGGTGATTAGGGGTCTATAGTCAAGTTTCAGGAGTTTGCAGGGAGTTTAGAAGTGGTTTGAATTTCTAAAAGGCGGGTCCCAATTCTAGTCCTCTAAGATAGTCAAAGGAAAAGCCTAAGGCTAGATCCTAAGCACTAAAAAGAAGAAGGGAAGACCTCATCAAAAATGAGGTCAACAAAACACCTAATATAATATAAATAAATTGTGATAATTTTTACTTAAAACTTAATTTACTTTCAATTTGGCCAATTGAGTAGTTAAAATATGTTGAATTATCAACTATAGTAAAAATTACATCCAATATTCAGGGAAGTCTAAAGCCTTGGAAGACAAGTGCAAATAAATGTGAAATATTAATTATCGTGACGTAAAATTAAACATTTTAGTGTGACGTGATTAAAATATTCAATTTGGTCCTATTGCTTCGAGAGCTGAAGTGTAGATGTTAACTCGTTGAAGGGAACGTGGAGCTCGAAGTGACAACCGCATCCTCCCAAACTTACCGCAGATTCGAATCAAACATAGGATTAATCAATGTTCTTTCGCACCTAGACCAAAGGGTAAAGAATAGGAATGCTCCTATTTGTCACAATACAATTAAAATCCTTTTTAAATTCATCATTCACTTAATTTTCTAAAAACAAGGAGAAGGATACTTTTTCTAAATTATTTAAATCAACTTATTTCAAGCATTAGTTTACTTTAGTTTATTATAGTTACTTTAAATTTCCGTTCACTTTATTAGTAAGTAATTCCTTTAAATTTATTGATAACAAATCGTTAAAAACTTCCCTCCTGGATCGATAACCGTGACTCCACTGTAGTCCCGTATTACTTGATACGATACATATACTTGCGTAGAATCCACATTATACATTAAATCATATATCTATATTTAAAGCGGGATCAAGTTTTTGGTGCCGTTGCTATAAACATAAATTGCAAACATATTAAAAGTGGGTCAGACTCCATTTACGTATAGGATCCACATCCTATTTTTAGTGACAATTCCCTTCTCTGGCTCTTTTGTGATGGAAATGTTAGCTAGGAAGTTTGCGATTACCCATGCTTTAACTGCCATCCGAGGAATGTAGGTGATGTTGAATTTACTGAGTTTACTGCCCACTTCGATGAACAGAGTGCTCCTACAACGTGAGTGCAGATTTCAATGGAAGATCTGTGATGACCCAAATTGGATGCATATGGAAGTACAACCAAAGCCTGCGTGCGGCAATAATCAAAGATAAAGTTAGTTTTTCTATAATCAAGTACATGGTTTCGGCATCGTTAAGCAGTCGACTCATGTAGTAGACCAAATACTAGTTTTTTGCCTCCTTTCAGACCATAACTGAGATAATTTCCTCTCATCCGACACTGAGGTATAGTGACAACAATTCTACTGGCTACAAGCTAGTGGTGGGCATACTAAGGAGTCTTTCATGTTTTTGAACTCCTCCTTACATTTGGTCGTCCATTCGAAGCACTGATTATTCCTTAACGCTTTAAAGAATGACACACATTTGTCGCCTGACTTTGGAATGAAGCAACTGAGCCCGACAATTTGACCAGTTAATTTATGAATTTCTTTAGTACAATGTGGCGGTCGAAATTTCTAGGATTGCCTGCAATTTCTTTGTATTAGCTTTTAATCCTTCGAGAGTTAATAGGAAGCCGAGAAGCTTCCTGGTTGACGCTATGAAGGTTCACGTGAAGGAGTTTAATCTCATATTGAATTTTTGGAGTGTTCAGAAGGTTTCTTTTAGATCTTTGATGTGTTTTTTTACTGACTTACTTTTAACAGAATATGGTTGACTACACCTCAATGTTCCTACCCTTTTGATAAGAAATAATCACATCCATGAGACGCTGATAGGTCACCCATCATTTTTAAGGCCGAAGGGAATTACATTACAACAAAATATGCCTTGCATAGTAATAAATGAGTTTTTCATTACATCGACCGAGTGCATCTTTATCTGGTAGTAGCCAGAATAAGCGTCGAGGAAACTCCCACCGGTATTCGACTTCTGTGACCACCAAGGTGTTAGTCTTTGGTAAGAGGTAGGTATCTTTTGGGCAAGCGACATTGATAATGACATTGATGGTGAAGTCGACGCACATCTGACACTTGTTATTGGCTTTCTTGTCAATGATGAAAACAAGTATTAGAATTCACGATGTATCCAGCATCCAACAAGTTCTGTACCCATGCCACTATCGGTTCAACCAATGTTCTAGCGGTTGACAAGATCTTCTGTTGGACCGACCGAGAGTAGGAGTTAACGTTCAGTCGGTGGCATGTTGCATCGATTGAATTGTTAGACATTTCTATTGTGATCCACGTGAAAACTTAGTATTCATCGATCTCGTACAACCTTACCAGGTTATTTGTTGGACACATGTATCTTCGAGGACGACCTCCTTATCCTAGAGAAGCCTCTCTCTGGATCTAGATGTCGAGCGGTTTATGGTCAATGCCGTTTGAAAATAACAACTTCCAGATTGCTCAAAGTACCCCTAGACCGTAATTAATTCACTGTCACCTTGGAACTTTTACTGTCACATGGTAGGTAGAAGTCACAGCTAGGTAGCTGTTCAGGAGTGGTCGAACGAAAAATTGCGTTGTAGGTTGTCAGAGACTCTACCATGAGGAAATTCTCAATGCTATCATAATACTTCCCTAGTTCTCCTCAAGAGATTACGAGGGAAATAAGGCCCACACCTTCTTTCTTTCCCTGGGGAATCTGAACAACAGATCAGCTGGTGCTATCAATCGGTTGGCTTTCAGACCGATCTTATCGAATACCATTTTGAGTTGGATATTCACCAAACTTCCTTTATCAATGATAATACTATCCACATGGTAATTATTGATCAATGCTGTGACAATGATTGCCTTATTGTAGGGGTTCCCCTTCGGTGGGAGATCTGCGTTTGTAAAGACAATTTATAAATGGTTGCGTGTGTATAAAATGATGTACCATATCTCTCCTGAATGCTGTCCCTTTGAACTGGAGGGTAGAGGTCCTCCCGTGAAGATGGCTTGTATCATCCCTGCTACGAGGACCATGTTTGCTCTGACAGGGCCATTGGAGAGATCTCCTGTTGGTGATTTTCTCTATCGCTATATGTGTGCGCTGACTGCAACAAATCCTTTGAGCTTCCCGACACTGATGAGTCCTTCAATCAAGTTTGGGTGGTGTCAACACTCCTGTATCATGAACGTGGACATGAAGGTACTAGCAATAACACTTTGGTTCTTGTAAGGTCGGGGCCACCTTCAATAGTGGTGTCGGCTTAAAGTAGTCCTTCTTTTGGATGACCTGGACTATTTTATCCATCGATACGTTGAGAGGTATCAGACATTGCATTTCCTTGTAAACATACGATCGCTCATAATATTGAGCTGATTTTTTATCAGAGCGTTGCTTTAAATCATTTATCCACTTATCTCAGGACTAAAATTTGTTGTTTTGGTGACCGTGGAAGATTGATTTTTCTTCTCGCTTTGTGGATCACCCCATTCTTTCTAATTCTTTGACTGGTGGTCGAATGATTCTAGCCTTAGAGGTCTTCCGCAATGAGTATATGCTCGTTCCCCATCTCCAATACTTCTACAAAAGTAGTACGTTTAAACATGTTTAGGTCTTGACTGAACCTTTTGCTTTAGATTCCTCTCTTCAAAGTTGTTCTGGCTATTTCGAGCTTCAGATTTATAGCTTCCAACATATCATTTTGGAAGTGGGTAATGTAGGCTCGTAGAATCTTGCCCTCTCCCTGTTTTATGTCGAGCAAGGTGTCCACATCTTTTCTCGATTTTTATACTTTGAGAAGTGCAAAGCGTAGAGTCTTTTAAATTCATAGTAATTTGGATGGTCTCGACCTATAGACCGTTAAACCATCAAAGGGTCAATTTCTTCTGGGTGGTCAAGAAGGGGCGACTTATTATGGGTTTGTCAATCCGGAGCAAGCCACTTTTTGACTTGAACGATGCTACATGGTCGATCGGGTCTTGCCTTCTTTTGTAGGAATCCAAGCAAGGGATCCTTAGCTTGGGCAGAGGCATTGCCTTTTTGATATGGTGAGTAAAGCCCCTTCTGCGTGTGGCCGGATAGGCACTCACGTCTATTCTTCCTGTAATCTGTTTTCCTGCACATTGTCCCTCTTCCTGCTAATTGCTGATCTGGTTGTCCAGAGTAGGCAGTTTCACTGAGCGGTGTCTTTGAGAACGGAGCCCCTAAGGTTCTACCTCCAAACGTGATGGCTGGTTGTTCTTTTGGCGATTGCTACCCGGAGGATCTTGAATAATTCTATCATTAGGGTCTTTTAGTGCTTGTAAGCATCGAACCCGCGCATGGACGTCCGGTGGCTTAACATCTTGGTGCGACTTTTTTAAATGCTTAAATTTATGAACTCATATATATATATATATATATATATATATATATATATATATATATATATATATATATATATATATATATATTGATTTAGATTTCTAGTGAGTCACACATTCAAAATGCAAGTATACGTATCACTCAAGTAATACAAGGCTCAACGTGAGTCTTGATTATCGATCCTACGAGGAGGTTTGCAAACTCTATAATGAGCATAGAAATCACTACTCAAATCACAACACAATTGCAGCAATTACTAATAATATAGGGATGTTCAGATAGCTGCAATTACTAATTCTAATAAAATACGTTCTACTCCTCTAACATAATTAACAACTCAAGACTAAATTTTATTACACAAGTTCAAATGCAAGAAAAAATCCTCCTCCTTTCCAATGTTAATGCGATGATTTAGTGACATAGATCAGTGATGCAACTGTATTGTACCAAATAGAAGCATTCATATTTTTTACCCTTTTCCGAGCACTATAATGAACATTGGCTAATCCTAGGTTTAGTTCCTAAATCCGTGGTTAGGCTGGGAGGATACCGGCTGTCACTACGGAGCTCCCACTTCACTTCGCCTGAAGGCTAACTCTCGCTTTAGTTTCCAAACTCTAGGACCAAATTGGAGATTTTAGTCTGACACTCTAAAATCTCCCATACTACGCCCATCAAAATATATTTTCCTATTTATTTGCATTCAACTCCCATGAACTACGTCACTCATTCATGTACTATTCGAATGCGACCTTCACTTTTTTCGTAGAACTCATAAATTTTCTGAACGTATGTCTCACAACAAGTTTTAACAATTCAGTTGGCCAGATTAAAAATTAAATGAAGTGCGAAGTGAAAAGGTCATCACAAATTATCCATATTAAATCGGCACATCATTTCCATATCACAACATCAACACATCACATGAAAAGGAGGAAGACAAAGAAATCTACTCAAGACTCATGAGGAAAATACGACGAAAGATGGATTATATATATAAAAGCAACATCATACAAATAAAGAAAAGTAAATACAACTTATCTCAATTTCTTCCTCAAGCGAATCTCTTAAAATTCCTTTGACTCCTCTTCTTTCTCCACAACAACATACAATTCTCTTTTTAGATGAGTAAGAAGGAAATCCTACACTCCTTAGTAGAGAACACTCACTAAAAACTGAACCCTAGACGGTCTCTAATTGACTCTCCACTCAAGAACAATGAAAAGACTCTTAAAACACTGAAGAGACTCTATTTTTGGCTCCAAAGTAGTTTAAATTCGGGCAGAACCGACTTTCCCAAGTGTTTCCTCGAGCATCCCTCCAAAATCCGGCCAAATACATTGAATCTGGTTGAATTTGCGATAGGGCGCGGTCTGGTGCTCGATAGGGTGCTGTCCGACGCCATTTTTAGTTTTATGTCCAAGCTCTCTGGATTTGGGCCCGGTCCGGCATTGGTGAGTGCGCTGTCCGGCGCTCTAGGTCAAAATATACATTTTGCCTCATTTTGCACCGAATTCACTCCTTTTTTGCTTCCCTTTGCTCCAAAAGCCTGAAATCATGAAAAATACCCTTCTTTAAAGTGCAATTTTGTCAAAAATAGGTATGAAATAGGCATTAAAAAGCTATCAAATTTTCAGTGGATCACGTCTTTGCTGGGTTCCATGCTTGTTATCTCTCTTTAGAAGTTTCTCTATCGTAGTTAGCTCCGTTTCTCGTCTGGGGCATGTTCACGCACACCAAACCACCTTTCTGGTTGTTAAATCCAAGATTGCCTTTTATGAACATGCCTTGAGAGTTAGAGCCATGCGAGGGAGAGAGAAGAGATTAAAGCGGGTTAAGAATTTGTTGTATAGAGAACGAAGAGGGGAGAGCGAGTCCATCCCCTCTATTCGTATTTTTGTCTTCTATTTATAAGAGCGTATTTTGTACAATTACAGAAAGGAAGTAACAATTATGGAAATCGTTACTAATGTGATTAATGCTCTACTTACTTATACAGATTTTATACTATATCCATATTACAATTTGAATTTTTAGTATGACAGTAATTGGCTAGGCCATCTTGTTTGAGTTTGCCTGATTGAGATGACCGACCGAGTGAAGACTATGCATTTTTTGCGTATTTTACGCACTTCGAGATGCCAGGGCCGTAGTCATGACTTGTTGGCCTAATCATTTGTCATAGCGTGTTAGTTGGTCTAATCGTGACACCAGTCAGTGATTGGTTGGATACTTCGATTGTTCAACAGTAATTTGGACCGTCTAGTAGCTTTGAGATTCATGCTGGTACAACATTCAATTCCTATGTATATATTTATGTAAAACTTTAATTTTTACATACATACAACTTTGCTTTTGTATGCAAGATGTATATCATATTTTAAAAATAAAAATAGTGGTATTTAATTTGATGTGATATGATATAAAGTAAAATTTATGTCTGTGTTAAATATATAAATACATCGGAGTTAGGCACTACATATATATGTAAATTCCCCTATCATACACTTGGGGAGCCAAATAAATATTTAACATGATGTAGATCACTGACTAGATTCAACCAAAGTTAATTATAATCATTGCACCATTGAATTAGATGCCTCCTAAATTTGCACAATATTAAATTCTATCTCATGGGACCATATCTTCAGGATCAATATTATAAAATTCCATCTCATGTCATCTTCATGAAAATATTAAGTATATATTTTTATGTCTAGAAAGCCGACGTTGATTCCGAATTATGACTTACTGTAGCTCTGATCAATTTTTTCCTTGCTACGTCGGATCCTACGTGAAGCTGACTCGGATGAGGATGAGACAATATATGCCCATTTTCATTGCTAGGCATGGAGCCCACGATTTAATAATATATGCAATATATTTCTAGAACATTTCAACAATAAAATTTATAAATCCAAGTGAAATTTACATGCATAGCACACAATTCCATTGTAAAATGTATACTTTTTTTATGTGATATTTATGATTAGAATTTTATTTATGTAAATATGAAAGTTTAGGTTTTGGATATGCAAATACATCAAAATTGTATGTTATGTATGTAAATATATTCTGACTGTTTTGGGCTTCGAATCACAAAAGCATCATCTTCCACAATCATAATTATAAGCACTCAATCAATTTCAAAATGAATATAGGAAGGTAAATCTCCAAACTATAGTTTAATCTCTATCTTTTAGGCCCTTCTTGTGATTTATTTCTTGTGATTTATTTCTTGTTTCTTAACACTTATAATTATGATTTTCTTTACGTTTTTTAGTAAATAAATCTAGTAAGCAGAAAACAATCTAAAACAGGTTGAAAAAAAAATTCAATATTTAGTGATTATATCTAAATTTTTTAAATTTTAGCCAACAAAGTTTTGAAGGTGAATGAAACTTGCAACAGATATATATGGGAGCATCAGCTTCCCGATCATAGGGCATGTAAGTCATCATCCAATCACAGTAGATCCGTTTACTTCAAGCAAGAGATATCAAGCTGAGAACTACTTCAGCATTTGAATTCATCTACATGACTGGCTTTAGGCCAAATTAGTTGACTTATTTATTTTTATAGTGGCTCCAGAAAGTTAGAAATGATTATATAAGCCTCATCCGTTAGGTAATGAGTTGCTTGTGAGTTACTATTCCAATGATATAAAAATAAATTATGTCTCTAGATAGGTTGAACATGTTCAGAAAGTGTCAATTTCAAGTGTTTGTCCATATGGGTTATTTTTGTGATGTCTATGGCATCAAACTATACATGTAGACCTATTTTGTTTGAACTCAAATGTTGATGCATGCATTTAAGAAGTTTTGAAATGTCCTCAATCTTTATCGAGTATGACCATGCATAAGTGATGTGACAACTCAAATTTGACATTTAAGATTTTCTTTTTGCTTAATCGTATAGGCTAGGTAATTTGAGTGACATGATGGATATTGGGTTAATGGATTCTTGTGAGACTGGTCGACAGAGTTCCACTAGCTAGTATTTTGTTGCCTTAATTTGAAGTTTAACAAGCTGAATTGGTAGAACATTATATATTGAGATGACTAATTTCTAGTTTCTTATATGAGTCGGTAATGTTTGAGAAAATTTGGAGGGCTAACCAACCTAACAAGTTGAGCCAATGGTTTGTTTAGTGGAATAGTTGAAGTAACAGGTTGAGCAAATCAAATCAATTCATGTACAATTTGGCTTTTGGGCTGACCTATTTCAGTGATTGAGTAGACTAACGTGAGGAGGGTTGACCAAGTCTATAGTCTAACCAAATCATTGGCTATTATAAAGGTGTATTCAATGTTGATACTTTATTTGGACTATACATTAATCACATATAGTCAGTGCAATCATTCACATTGAACCCTTATGAAAGAAATGGGATAAAAACCCTCATGAAATATTACAAGAAAAAAATTTTGAAGGAACCACATGGAATTTTTGTTGAACACTATGCTCCTTACTAGCACTTTTGATCAAATGAAAATGAATTATACAAATCTTAATTATTGATCTTTTCTTAACTCATTTATAATATAATTTTTTTTTAAAACCTGAGAAAATATGTTTCCAATATTTCATTAAGCCAATAAGTGAGACTATAATGGCATAAACCCTCTTCATTTTGTTGGAGATGAAGAGTTGTCAATCTAGTGTTATGATTAGTGAACTAGAAAAAAATTGACTATACCAACTACATATGATTACATTAAAGTGAGATTTATTGAATTATTAATAAAGTAACAATTAACTGGCATCCATACAATATTTTCATAAGTTTCACTTTTTTACTTCTCATAATGATGGCATATTGTTATAATGAATTTCCATTACGTATATTTTATAACTATAGGAGGATTTTTCCTGAGATAGTGTGTAAATGTGTGATTGATAAAACAATATAATGATAATAGAAGGCCTACTTATTAGTAAGTAGGGCTAGCTGATGAGCATGATCTAAACTTTTTTATGGAGGATAGATGTTAACAGTAAGAGTGAAAACTATCTCATTGATGTCCTTATGCTATGAAGCACACATCGACAATGTTAGTATATGCGTCGATGAAGTAGTATATAGATTTTTTAGTCTCTATTTTGATCTCACATAGAACATGTTAATTTTGAAAGAAGTTGAAAGTTTTAGTTTACTACACTTAGGTCTAGTTTCAAAGATCGAAGTTTTGGCAATTTTAAAGTATCAAAACCTTATTTGTAGAAATAAAAACCTAAATAAAAAGATTGTATTTTTTTATAGTGATAATCATGCTTTTTTACTTGTATTGAGTGAATCCACACTCTTTTTCTTATGAATTTTAATCTTAAAGTTAACAGCTTGGGACAAATCCTTTTTAGCCTTTTTAAGTTCTTTAAAAGTGTTGAAAACTCTTATTATATTTAAGTTGGCATAACCATATAAAGTTTTTCAAGAATCTTCTAGTCCTCTATGAAGTTGCAATCTCTAATTAAAATATTTCTATTCCACTAGGTGTTTGAGCGTTATCCCACTCGTTTTTCTAGCTTACTGTCAATAGTCCTTGATTAAAAGAGATTTTAGCATTTCATTTGGATAGATTGAAATTAAAGGAAGATAAAAAAATTACATCAACATACACTTAAATTTTTGGATATCTTAAACAAATTCATGGAAGAATACAATTCATTATACATCTAAATCAAACAAGCATATAGAAAACATAGTTACTATGCATGTTAAGTGAATACTAAAGAATCTTCATTGAAATCAAAGTGAAAAATAATGTTTACACTAAGAATAATCTAACTTGAAGAAATCTTACCATGCTCTACTAAAATCCTCCTTGGTACAATGATATTCTCTTGATTCTTCTCTCTTTCACACACCCAAAGTACAAGAAATCATTCCCTACTATTTTAGAATCACTTTCTTACCATCTCCTCAAACTGTCCCTCGCAGCCTTTCAATATGCTTAAGGATCACTAAGAACATGTGGGATACCTTTGACTTTCAATCCCAACGTTTTAATCCACACTAGACACTACATGGACACTAAAACATCACAACTCCATCGCCAGTGCCCTCGATCGGAACATCGGGCTTTTTTGGATTCTATCTCGCATGGTGTCAAAGGAAACACTTAGGATTTAAGATAAAGTGTCGGCATTATTTTTTGATTGTGTGTTTTATTTCAAAAGTGTGTCGCCTAACGTAAGTTGTACGACGAATTTAAATTTTAAATTTAATTTAAATATATATATAATTTAGAAAGTAGTATTTCGATTTTGAAAATAATTTTAAATTTAAAATTTTAAGATATGAAATCAAACCGATCTCACATCCCAAATAAGCTTATATAAACGTAGCACCGCACCACAAACCGTGTATCTATCCCCAAGGATGTACACACCGCTCGATGGTGGGGCTCGATTAAATAAACTGAAGATTTGCGACATCCGTCTCGGTCCGCGAACCAATTTTATAAGCCGACAAATTCCTCGCTTAATATGAAAACATTAAACAGTGGTTTATATTACTCGGGTTCTTTAAAATTCTCTATAAGGGCAAGCCCCTATAGCTAATTACATCTTAAGTGACGGAATCACCTAAGAAAACTCTCGGATAATAATCAATAATTCTCGCTCTCAAGAATTTCAAAGTTTAAGTTTTCAAAGGATTGAATTTTGGAATTTCAATAGGAATAGATCAAATTGGAACATTTTGTTTTGGGAATCCAAAGGAAGAAAAGTAGGAGAAATCACGTATTCGAAGCGAACTTCGGTAATTTCCCGACTATCCTATTGTTTCGTTCGAGTTTAGGAAAGTCCTAATATTTATTTAAATGTTTTGTCTCGCTAATTTTAATTAATTTCGGACTTATATTCGTATGACACAATCATACAAAAATTTCAAGATGCTGAGGGTTTATGTCAGTATCGACGACTACCTCGAATCCTAAAACCGGTTAGTGCTTAATTTGCTAGCAAATGCCTAACAAAAGTGTCGAGGATTTATGTCGCACTAGAGCAAACTACCTCGAAATCCTACGGCTTCGTTGTTTAATTCTAAGAAAGTTTTGCGATGTAGATTCAAGTTTCACTGACGACGATGGCCATGCGTCGCCCACCATGTTCCAAGCTCCTCGTTGTCAGCAGAGGTTTTAGTTTTAGAAGTCATAAATCGTAGGATGAGAAAAGTGTTTTGGTTTAGAGAAAATCTTAATTTCCAAGTGTTTTTAATATTTTAATTAAAAACAAATCTTAAAGTTTCGATTATAACGACACCGGCTAAGCATCCTACTGTTCCATCCTTCCAAAGATCATTATTTTTATCGGATTCACTTAATCCGTATGAATTCACTAAACTCAACCGAACGAGTTCCACACTTTCATTTGCACTCGCGGAAATCTCGTTAAGAACACGTAGGTTACATCATCCGAGGTATTCCCGATCATCCAACAGACATTTTAATTTAGTTGTAATCGTAGTTTTCGTGTTCTCGTTTGCGATTAAATTTCGAGTCGTTTTATATTTTCGAAATGTCATGGACGGTGAATTTTATCTTCGCAACGACTTTTAATTTAGTTTTCGGTTTCGCTTGTAGGCTATCCTAAAGGTGTGGGTTTTCATACAACGAATTGTTTATCATGCAAGAAAAGTAAGTGCAATGCAGCTAAATAAATCGCAATAATGTAAATCGCAAGAAAGTAGATCGCAATAAAATAAAAGCTGCACTTGAGGGTCTTCCCGTCATCCCAAGCCGCACTTAAAACACAATTGAATATTTAAGCAAGTTCCTAGGTAAAGCTAAGGTAAGGGTTATGGTTTTCTACCAAGTTCCTAATCCTATAGCTAGTCATTTCCTATGACGTCTATGTTCTTTGTGTTATGTTTGAAGACGATTTTCTTCATCAAAGAACAATTAAAGTTAATTGTTCTTATAAACATCCTATCATATCGAGGAAGTGCTTAAGACAAATCTTAAACATATTTTCAATATTTCTGTGATCGTTTTAAGTCCAAATGAATTTAATTATATAAATGAATTAATCGTCCGGGATTCAAGTTTTGTTAACTCGCTCGAAGTAACCGGACATTTGAATATCCTATGAGCGAAGTAACATTTCATTCAATGTTCTGCTTATGAGTTATGATAACTAAAGCTTTTGAGGGTAAATCGGTGTTCAAATGATTTCGCGATTTAGTTTAATTTCAATTAACGGTTTAAATTGGAATAATTGTTCAAGTTATTTTAGATTTATTTTGAATTCTTTATGTCTTTCGTGATGTTATATTTAATTCAACTTAATTTAATTTAATTTAATTTAATCTTTAATTTAATTCAATTCAATTCAATTCAATTTGAGCTTGATTTGATGTTACATTAAATTAATTTGATTTGATTTAATTTTAATTTAATTTGATTTAATTTAATTTAATTTAATTTGATTTTATTTATTTAATTTAATTTAATTCATTTAATTTAATTTAATTTAATTTGTTTTAATTTAATTCAATTTAATTTAATTTGATTTAATTTAATTTAATTTAATTTAATTTGTTTATTTAATTTAATTTAATTTAATTTAATTTGTTTATTTTATTTAATTTAATTTAATTTAATTCAACTTTTAATCTTAACTTAATTTAAATTAATTTAATCCAATTTAATTTACTTAATTTAATTTAATTTAATTTTTTTAATTTTAATTGAAATTTTAAAAGAGTTTAATAATTTAATTTTAGTTTAATGATTAAGTCTTTTAATGTTTTGAATTTGAGTTATCATTTTAATTAAGAATTGAATATTAATGAGATAATTAATTTAGGGATTTTTAAATTAAAGAATAAATCTCTTCCTAATAATATCCCTATTTTAATAATTCCAATTTTATTATTCTTCCAAATTTAATCAATTATTTAATTAAGGTTCAATCATTTTAAATTACTTAATGGGTTTCTACCCTTTAATTATTTAAATTTCAATCATCCAAATCAGATTAGGATCAAATATTTTACTTGTTAATTTTTTATTAAACCTAAAGTTTTAATTAAGGGTTAAAATTTTAATTACCACTTTACCCTTTAAGCTTAATAATTTCATAACTCACTAAATTGAACTCAAATGAGCTTGAAATTTTTATGTGACTTCACTCATATGTCAATAAAGACATGAGAGGAGAAAATGTGATTTTTCTGTATTTAATTTATTTATATAATTATTTTTTGTGGAAAATAGAGATTTCCAAGGAAAATTTAATAACATGACCAAGGGAAAGTTTCTGTCCTTACGAAAATTAGGGGACATTCCTAATGACCAGAGGACCACTTGGACCAATTTTGATGATTTTTTGAATTATATTATTTTTATTATAATTATTTTAATTTTTGGAGTGTTAATTAATTTAAAAATAAAATAAATATTGAAAAATGAATTTTATATTTTTCAAAAATCTCTCTAATATCAAGAAAACCAGAGAATCAAATTTTGAAATTTTTTGATTTTTCTATGATTTATTATAATTATTTTAGTGAAAATGCTAGAAAATACATTTTTTTAATTTTAAAATTACCCTAGAGCTTTAAAATTTAATATCTCACTAAATAAACCTAAGAAAAAAATGGGGTTTGTTCCTAAGTCATTAAAATTCAAAATGTGACATTTTGGTGAATTTTATTATTTTTGTGATTTTTATTATTTTTTTAATTATTAAAAATATTAAAATAATGTTAAAAATCAACTTTTTTAAAAATCGAAATTTTAATTTTCTTAGATTCCCCTAATATCAGAGAGGCTCCAAAACCAATTTGGTGAATTTTTGAAAGGTATTTTGAAAGTTATGAATTTTTAAAGTTTAAAATAACTAAATGGCTTAATCAACCCAATTAGTAGGGTTAACCAAGTCCAATTGACCTCAAATTTTTATGGTGGGTTCCTCTGATCCTAAAGGTTAGTGGAGAATTGATTTCAGGTCAATTTGATGTATGGTTAGCTCTAATTAATTAGAGACCTATTTTGAGTGTTTAAGCCAATTAGGGTTGTTTTAAATGAAATAACTCAAAAGCTATTTTTCCTAGGGTTCTCTAGTCATAAGGAACATCATCAAATTTTCCTAGAATTTATTTCACAACAAGCTATTTATTGGAATTAAAATACTCAAAACAGTAACATGAATTTGAAAAATCAATAACTCTTCATAATGATGACCTCCGACTTTGGAAAATTCAGGAATGTTCCGAAATTCGGAGGTTTCAAAAGTCCTATGGTCTCATGCCATGGTGAATTGTATACATGCATAGAGAATTAAAAGTATGCAGTGAGTAAATAAATTATAAAAAATAAAATACTTGATGAAATCGAATGATTTCTTTTCCACATTATTCTCCTCTCGTTCACCGAGCAAGAGGGTATTTTTATTTTATTTTTCTGATTTTTCTACACAAAGTTATGAATTTTTGAAGTTTAGGAATTAAATAAATCAAAAAATACCCTAATTTTCTATTTATCCACGCGGCGCCGCGTCAACCCTCGGCAGCCTCCGAAACGCCGCGCGGCGCGCTCCCATTCGACGCCGCCATCTGACTTAGCACTCCAGGGGCCCGCCGTATCGTTCCGTCTTCCGATCCGACGCGATCCCGCCGTCCGTCCGCGCGTGTATTAAATGAACGGCATCCGTTCATCGTCCCCAAGTGTTCTCACCCGAGAGCCGTCCACACTAAATCCCTAATATCTCACTCGATACTCAATGGATTTTTCATGTTCTTATGCTCTACGGATTCGTCTCGACGAGACGAACACATCTATACGGCTATCATGCATCAAATTAAAGCATTCGAAACGGAGAATCTCTAGAAGCTCGGGATGAAGAATTAGCTCATACCTCTGCTCGCAGAAGTGTGGCTTCAATCCGAGAGTCGTTGCACCTTCGATCGGATCCCACAGAAGCTCCCGCATGAAGTCTCCCGGTCCGATGAATCGTCTGTAGATGTGATTTCGACCAAGCCCGATCACAAAGCTTCGGAGGCTTCGAGCAACCGGGTGGCCCGAGATGGGGCTTTTACCGCGGACACCTTCCCTTGGTCTCGGTGAATGTGTAGAACCAATCAATTCTGGGATCGGCTCACCGCGGAGAAGTGTCCTGGTTGCTGTGGAATTTCGGCCGAGAAATCGGGTTTTGTCACTGGGATTGTGGCAAATCGACACCTGGGATCAACCGCTCTAAGGGTGGAGAAGGCTCGGAACAATTTTGGCAGCAGTTTCGGCAAGGTTTGTGCAACTCTCCTCTCATGGCCGCGAGGGGGTCGGGTTTAAATAGAGGTGGCCGGAGAGCCTCCCGTGGATGGCCAAGGGTCGGGATCACCAGCCTCGGTCATGGGAAGAACGACCATGGTGGCCATCGGGCATGGGGCGCCCAACGAAGGTGGAATTCCAAAGTTCGCTCCTCCCAAGGTCTCGGCCATGGTGTTATCCGGCGATCCAGGCGGCCGGCCTGGCAGCATGGGTCACCTTCGTGGTCGTGGAGTCCAGGTGCTCGAAGTTGGTGAAGTCAATCGGAGTTTGACATGTGTAAAGGCTTTGAATTAAAATGGAATGGAGAAGGGGTCATTTTGGCTTCAATTTGGTCAACCCATTGGTTTGGGTCGGGTGCACCTCCCCATGGCCTCGATTTTGGGCCGAGAGGATCAGCTGGCCGCCCAAGAGAGAATGGTGTGGTCTCTATCCATGATGAGGTGGCTAAACATGGTTTAGAGTGCGTCATGGATAAGGTTAAAAAAGCTTAATGAAAGATTAGGAAAGGAGCCCCTCCTTTTACCATTAATGGCATAGTCACATGCCAAACTTTCATGGCTCCATATGGCTTGTGAATGGCTCATCCTCGCTCCATTTGGCTCGGGAAAAGCTTCGGTCAATTTCATAAAAAGGGATTTAAGAAAATTTTGATATTTTGATGGAATTTGTATGGGGCTTGATTTGGAATTGTTTAATTGATGACTTTGAAACTTAGGGGCAATTTTGATTAAATGGATGATGAGGGGAAGTGCCATGTGGGCTTTAGATGAATTTGGGCTTTTGAATTCGAAGGAAGTGGCTTTTAGGAAAGTTTAAGTGAATGGGCTTTTCGATTTTAGGATGGGCATTTGGGTGAAGATTTTGTGAAGGACCTTGTCAAATAAGTGTTATAATTGGTTTAGAGATGTTCTATGAAGGGCTTAGAGTCAATTTGGTGTGATTTGGGGTCGAATTGGTTTGAATTTGGATTTATTCTGGTAAGTGGGCCTATGTAAGTCAAATTGGGCTAACTTGGGCCAATGTCGGGCTGGGGTTGAAATTGATGTAAAATTAATGTTGAGAAATATTTATGGGAGTGTTTCAAAGAGGTTTTGACTTTGGTTGGGCTTTGATTTTGGGGTTTGGGCTCATTTGGGTTAGGTTTGGGTTTAGGTCAAAAATGGGCCTTTTAGCTTTGGGTTGAATTTCGAGTGGGGTTTGGGTATAAATTTTGGGCAAGTCATGTTAGTGTTTTATTTGTGGGAATGTTAAGGAAGGTTTAGAAAAGATTTGGGGTTAATTGGAGTTGAATTGGGTGAGTTTGGGTTAGGTTCGGGTCATGGGTCCAAATTGGGCTTTAAGGCCAAAAGTGAAATTGGATCCAAATGTCAATCAAATTGGACTTGAATTTGGTCTATATTGGTATTGGGAATGTTGAATTAAAGTTTAGAACTAAATTGGACCAGAATTTGGGTCAATTGGGTAGGTTTGGTTTGACATCGGGTTCACTTAGTGGTTAAAACGGGTCAAATTGGGTTTCGACAAAAGTAGTAAATTGACAAAATTGGCCCATGGTGTAGTTGGACAAAATGAAATTGGGAATATTTGGGATTTTCTGGAATTTTCTGGGAATTTGCTGAATTTTTGGATTTTTTGGCCAAGAGGGGTATTTTGGGTATTTGGAGGGTATCGGGAGGTATTTTTGGAATTTTTGGTATTTTTGGTATGGATGATCAATTTGAGTAATGTGGAAATGTTTAAGATCAATTTTGAGGAATTTTGGGTGATTTAGAAAATTTTGAAAATTTGTAATTTCATGGCTTTGAGAGTACAGCGTGTAGGGTCCCAGGGTCAAAAATCGAAAATTTAGGAAATTGAAGATCGGGTGGATGTAAGTGGGGTGAAATCATTTCTGGTTGAGCCATGAAGCCATATCAAGCCCACATGAGTTATGAAGGACTCATTTGAGCATTCACTATGTTGCTCCTAACCCTCTTACCAAGGCTTAGTGGTTAAGGACCATCCATGCGAATCACCTACATGAGTCAGAGGTCAAGTTAGGTATGGGTGTGTTTTTAGAGGTGTGTGAAAGTGTAGTGTATAAGTGTAGTGTGTGCGTAGGTCAGCCCCTTCACTCAGTACCAAGCCACCTGTAAGGGCCCTAAGTGCCAAAGAGTCCCATAAGAACTCATCCTTAAACTTCCACATTTCGATTTCAACCCTCTAGGTGATTAGGGGTCTATAGCCAAGTTCTGTGGAGTTTAAGGGAGTTAAGAAGTGGTTCGAGTTTCTAAAAGGTGGGTCCCAATTCTAGTCCTCTAAGATAGTCAAAGGAAAAGCCTAAGGCTAGATCCTAAGCACTAAAAAGAAGAAGAGAAGACCTCATCAAAAATGAGGTCAACAATAGGTACCAAATTTCTATCCTTGAGTGCTTAGGGAACTAACTGTGATGTCAGATATCAATGCTTTCAATTTTGTGTATCTTTGGATCGAGCACTGTCGCTTCTTGATCAAGCATTGAGCTTCTGAGCACTTTAATTCCCCCAGTCGAAGGAAGTATGGGTAGTGTTGGGTTTCTTCTTCGGCATCGGGTCTTCTAACACATATTTGGGGTATTTTTTCTCCACATGCTCCCATTTTATACTCGTGACTAGTAAATTGCAAAAGAAATATGCAAAAATATCTAGAAAAAGCATAAAAATGATACAAAAAATAAAAATATAATATGATATAACACCCTTTATTTTCTACACATCAAATTTTTCTAATTTTTCTAAACTTAGACATTACTTGAGCTCAAGTAATTCAATATCTAAGGTTATATTTTTAGAATTTAACAATATATTGAAACTTAGGATTTCAGGGTTTTTTAACACTACAAAAAAATGAAGTATAGCCGATGTAAAAAACGATGGCCTAAATATACATAAGCAAAATGTATCAATTTTTGACGGCATTATGATAATTTATTAGATTGACTAGTTGCACGCGCTAAACTATGTAATATGTCATCGTTAGCTACGATGATATTTTTTCCTTATTATATGGTCTCGTAGGTTATTTAGAGAACTCGCTTTTTTGTAGGTTGTTAACCGAAGAGTTATGTTAATAAGCGAGATGATGACTGTTGGTAATAACTTTAAAAACCAACAAATTTTAGGCCGCTCACCCGCATCCCTTGTTTCCTCTCCTCTCCTCCTCCTGTCCCACTCGCGCTCACCCTCTCCCTTTCCTTAGCTTATTCTCTTCCTCACTAAATGTATCAGCCTCGCCCTTGCCCTAGCCCTCTCTCGATTTCATCCAAGACCACCTTCACAACTGAACCCTAGCTAGCTAGGAACATGTACAACAGGATTACGCAAAGACCAGGTACTCCCATTTTTACTCCTTCCACTCATCTCTTACCTGAAACCATTCACTAAGGTAATTCTCGACTTATTTTTGACACAATTTCATGCCTAAGGGGCTGTTTTGCTGCTCTTTGGATTTACATTAAGGGGGGTGTTTGGTTGCAAGTAGGATTTAGGTTAAATAGGATTTACTAATATTCCTATGAAATCATTTTCTGTGTTGATAGCTCATAACGTTGCTTTGAGAAATTATTTAAGGAAAGCCTCAATGGGTACATTTCAGTGATTATCATAAATAACATATAGTGACGTAGACATGATCGTCGACCATACGTAAAGGAGAAGGTTCTAAATAAATTTTTAGATATCTCCAAAATAATAATGAGAAATATGACAACATAGCAGCACAAAATTGCTATGAAATCATGTTATGTGTTGATAGTCTCTAACTTTGTTTTGAGAAATTAATTAAGGATAGCCTCAAAGAGTAATTCTCAGTGACCATCATCAATATATGTAGACATCAACTTTATTAAATCTAGGTGAAGGTTTTAAATAAACTTTTAGACATCCCTGGAAAAATAAGATGTAATAGGAAAGTAATATCATTTGTTAGTCCAAATTCAAAGCATATTTTGTTAACTTTAATCATCCAAAAGAGTTTATAAAGATTTCTCTTAAAAAAAAGCTTGAATAGTTTGATGCTTGATTCACTATGATCATGAAAATAAAATGGACATTGATAGTCACGTTGGTTATTGGTTTTCTTTTTTTTTTTTTGTTATCGGGATATTCTTCATAGCTCGAAACAAATTAAAGAAATAATGAGGTTTGATATTGAATTTGTTACCACATTGTTCTTATGCTAAGTTAGGTTAATGTTGTTCACTTTCAGTGATGTCTATTCTGTAGATATTTTGGCTAATTTGATGTTTGCAAGGATTGACTGGCATTTGATATACTTTAATCATGTTGTATTGATTTTTTTATAGTGGACATTGGTGCTTCAGCTCGATCTCGGTTTGGTATTCGAGATGACCGTTGTTTCTGATGGTTAATTTGCGGTTGATAAGCTTACATTTCTTCCTTGATCTTTATTGGTCGTTGAGATTAGTTTTTTGAGTTTTGATGAATTCTAGTCTTCATTAAAATTCAACTAGTTTTGAATATATTTTTATATGTTCAAAATCATGGACAGAATTTTACTATTTTTTTGTAGGTAAGTTCTGAGTTCTAGTTGACTATTTTCTTCTCTTTGTTTTGGTGGCTTTCCTTTCTTTTTGTGGTTTTTGTTGGTTTGGTTTGTCTCTCTGTTTCTTGTGCTTATCTTGTTTGATTTGCTTTGCAGCGATAGATCTTTAAAGACTTCCTTCCTCCTTTCTTCCTCTTTGAAGCTTTTAAAGTTTTTAATTTTCTCTTGTTTTTAACGATAAAACATAAACCCAATTATTTAAATGTGATGGCTATTATGTATGCTTAAATGAAGAATCCCAAAATATTTGTTTAAAAAAGATTCATATATACCACTAAATTCCTATGTATTTATATACCTAACACTTCAACTTTACATTTTAGTACAACCTTTCATGTAAATGTAAGGTTGTATGTTTGCAAAAAATGTAAGTTCATGTGTTAGATATGTAATTATATATGAATTAAGAGTATAATTTTCTTTCTATAGTTAAGGCTTAAGCCAATAATTGATCCACATCTGGTCAGATCAAAATTTACAAGGATCAATCCATGATCTAATTTCACGTGTAGGGTAGGTCTGTGAATTTAAGACTTAGCGCTTTTAGAATTTATGTTATTCATGTTCAAAACTTAGGAAATTTAAAATTTATGTTATACATGTGTTGCGTAGGGTGGATTTGTAAATTTACCTCGAATAATGACAATCATCGAAGGTTAATTTTGGATCGATTTTTTTTTTTTTGAATCGGCCTTCAGTGAGATCGAAATTAGACTGTTTATGTATGTCAAAGGCCAATATGCACCATTATCTTCCCTGATCCACAAAACCCCCTACATTTTTCCAGCTACACCCACAACAGCTCTTTTAAACTTCCACTTGCAAAACTCTTACCTTTTTCTTTATTTGGGAACATTTAAGTTACATATCGCATAACAAATGCTTAATAATGGATCCTAAATAACCCTAAGTGTTAGATTGAAGGGCTCTTTGATTGCTAGTAGAATTTAGTTTGAATAGGATTTAATAAAGCTTGCATATCTGTAATTAACAAATCGTGAGATGACTAAATCCTGAACATTGTTTTGAATGTAAGTAGATATTGATGGAAATGAATCCTGTCGCTGTCGTCGGCGCCGTCAATTCTCTCATGTCATTATGGTTGTTGGAATGTCTGTCGATGTCATTTGTTTAGGAGTCACCATTCTGTTTATCTATCATATTGCCATAATATCTAAATAATCTTATTCTTTTGGATCACGGAAATAATCCTTAGATATTAGGAAACTTGAAGAAGAAAGATAAGGGCTGATAAAATAGAAAATAGTAGGATAAGGAAATGTCAATGGTAGCCTTTATTGAAAAGATTCCAGAATGGCTTATTCTGGATATTTCTATATAAGGATGACCACGTGAAAAAATTAATAACAAGAGATTTTAGGTGTGATACATATTCTAAGTTCTTTATTCTCCTATAGGAGCAAGTTCCTATAGTAAATTACATCTTAGACAGTTAGGATTGCCTAAGAAAACTCCTGATTAACATTAATACTTGTTCTCTAAAAAAAATCTTTTAATGTTAAGATCAAGGAAATGAATGCCAATATTTAATCCTAGGGGTAATAAGTTTCTAAGTGCCACAAACTACCATAAAGGTTTTAATTTTATTTTGTTTTTGTCGTTTTTGTTTTATTTTATTTTTTTATGTCGTTTTTTGATATCATTTTGGTTTTGTTTTTGTTTTGAATGTAGTTATTTTGATGTCATTTTGGTTTTTTTTTTATTTTGAATGTCGTTATTTTGATGTCATTTTGGTTTCGTTTTATTGTCGTTTGGATTTTATTTTAATGTTTGTTGTCCCTTCTTTAGAACGTTACTCCGCAAAACGAGCTATGACAACTTAATAACATGCAAAGTAAATCTAAGATGAAACTTTTCTTTGTCGACCAGCTTTTTCGATCTGAAAATAAATTTTAAATTTAATTTAATATAAAAGGTATGTAATTTTGGTTTTGAAGATAGCGTGTTTTAATTTTTGGAAAATGAGACCGAATGGATCTCATTTGTCTAATAGTTTGCATAATCGTGCTCGATGCCATGAATAATACACATTCTCAAAAGATAAGTGTATCCCGCTGCGGTAGACCCAATTGTACAAACTAGAAGGTTTATGACATTCGTTTGGCCTGCGAACCTTTTAAATGTGACCAACAAATTCTTCTATCTAATATAAAGATTAGATAGAGTTTATTTTACCCGGGTTCCAAGTTCCCTATGGAGGTAATTCCCTATAGTTAATTACATCCCAAATAACTAAAGTCACTTGGGAAAACTTTCGATAATGATCACAGGTACTAGTTTCAAGTATTCAATATTTAGGTTTTCACGGTAGGACATGGAAAAGCAAGTGGGAATGGTTCAAATAGAAATATTTATTTTTTAGAAGTCCAAAGGAAGAAAAAGGTAGGGGATGTCACAGATCATGAGGAAACCCTTGAGTGACTTCCCAAACCATCATATTGTTTGGTTGCGTTTTGGAGACGATTTTATTAAGTGTTTGATCCTCCCAATTTTATTATTTGACACTTACACTTACATAATACCCGATTATGCAAAAGACCCAGAGATAGGAGGGTTTACGTCGTACCGCGCGACAACCTCGAAACCTAAAGCGAGTTAGGACTTACGCTGCACAACATGTTGTTCAAGGGCCTAAATTTACGTCGCGCTAAACAAGCTACCTCAAAATCCTATGAGCTGTTATTTAATCTAAGAGAGAGTTTTGCTGTTGAAGATCCTCGTCTGAATTCCTCGCCGTGTTGCCCACGAATTTAGCTCTAAACTTCCTGTTGTAGCAATGACTCTAGGGTTCAAGTGTTTGAGATTAGTGGTTTATGTTTCATAGTTTTGGTGTCAAAATTTGATTTTGTTATTGTTGTTCAAATGTTGAAATCCTCATGAGGGAATTAAGGCAATTCACTAGGTTCAAAAGTGTGTCAATTTTCGAAAATGTACGTTTATTTTAGTTTAAAAACTAAAGCATGCGTAGTAAAGTAAATTGCATATAAATAAATATGCGTTAAAGTAAAATGCAATAAATAACTGGCAAAAGCGTACCTGGGCATCTGCTACCGCCGCGTGATTAGTATTGCAAGCATAGTATGAATCGCAGAGAATTTAAATAAATTGCAGAAAAGAAAGATAGCAGGAATTATAGTGTGAAAACAACAAAACGAGTCGTAACAAAACATAAACAGACAAGGCAAAGAAAACCCGTGATCATATATGGAAGACCGAGACTAGGTACAAGACATTACTAAGGTGGGGGCTCAGAGCTGGACTGTGTGCTACCCGACATTGGAAGAGTGCTACCGATCCAACAATCCACGGAGGGAAATTCTTAACCTCAATCTAAGTGACTAATCATGGGTCTTCATAAGTTTTCATAAAAAAATTCTTTGATTTTTTTGCAAAAGTCGTCGTTTGAATTTTTATGCAGATTTCTTTTTAACAAGCAAAAGAAATTTTTATTTATTTTTGTAAATATTTTGTAGAATAGTGGAGTCCACAGACTATTCACATTAATCGGGCTAGGACTATTGGCAACCTAAGAGCGTCGGGGACACTTATCTCTATCAAGATCTTTATCCATATTCAACGAACATAATGCATCCATCACATCGAATCACTGCATATCAAAGTTTTATTTGCCGTCAAATCTCATTACATCGATCTTGACAGGATGCATAACTGATTGAAGAATCAAAGCCCTTTTCACTATCATAGTGGATGTTGAAATACTCGATGACATATTTTTATACATGACTCTATCGAATCATGTAACTTAACTTGTTCTGCATCTCTATCTTGTGTTCGTGACTTTGTTAGAATTACAGCCGCTTGTTGCCGGAATCGCACTAATATGACTCTGATACTAATTATTATGCAAAAAACTCACTCGGTTCTAATGGGAAAGTTTTTTTTTAATTAATCTATTTATTATTATTATTTTTTTTATTTTGTTTTACAAGCTAGCCAAAAAACAAAAGTAAAAAATATTGGTCAATTCTTGTTTCCCCATGTTTAAAGAGAGGCCAAGTTCAAGTACTGCTCCGCCATGCATTTAATCTAACAATACTCATATTATATATATATATATATGCGTGAATCGGTTGGCTCTTTGGTTGGTAAAATGTGTAAGGACCCCTGGGGTCCTGAGTTCGTGGCTAGTCTTGGACAACACATGAGTAGATTACAAAAGCAATTAATGATCCATCTTTTTATTTTTCAAATAAATAATATATATATATATATATATATATATATATATATATATATATGTATATATATATATGTATATATATGTATATATATATATATGTATATATATGTATATACTCCAGCTAAAATGTTTGTATTTCTAATGGTAAAGTTAGATGAAAATTAGTTGGAGACGAAGACCAAGAACTGTTGGATGAACCAGTTACAAGACCAGTTACAAGACGACTTACGGGATGAACCAAAGGCAAGAGCGTGTAATTAACATTTATTACGAAATTCATAAAGATTTGCAGGTACAGCCTTGAGTGGATGCTCCAAAGAATTTGTTAGTACGCCAAATTTGCAAGACATTATATTAAATAAAATATGCCTTAATTGCTTCTGCCGAAATACAGACTTTCTGCATGGAAAAATTATTCATCAGGATGCCGCATGTAGAGCTATATTCGGCGTCCCTGATCCAACCGCACATTTCTGTGAAGGGAGTATGGGGCGCTGGCAGCAATTCAAACTTTTTAAAAAAAAAATAAAAAAAATTTAACAGCCGCGATGTGTGGCTGGATCGGAGATACCGCACGTATCTCTACATGCGGCGTCCTGATGAAATAATTTTTCTTCTGCTTGATACCATTTCTTTCTTTTCCAACTGAGGTGAACTGTTAATGAGCATATCATCAAGGTTTTGTTGGTATTGATTTTTTCATGATTCACAACAGTACTGTCTCAGCACTCCCTTTAAATACAACTTAATCTTATCACAACAGTATGACTCAAAACAGTAATTTCGGTATTTAAGAAATTGTTAATACTATCACATACACGCATATATTTTTGTTAACTATATATATATATTGAAAATTTGAATTTAAGGGGCGGCGGGGGGAAGAAGTGTCTTCAAGGCTCTTAACCATGCATGATTAAAACACGCGAAAGAACCCATGGAACTCCAGGGAAGGCCAAAGAGATGTAGAAGGAATAAATATCCAATCTAATAGGATAACATGCTTATCCTATGGCAAGTGGGGAGAGCTCTTTGCCTCTGGTCTAGCAGCCCTCATGCTTTATGCCATGGGAATCATAGTACTTTGCTGTGCTTCTCTTTGGATTTGATTCTGCTTAAAATACACACAAAAGAGAGTTATGAGAATCTGAAGAGAGTTTAGAGATCTCTTCTAGCTTGTCTTCTCCCCCCACCTTCCTTGAACAAGTGGATGGATAATGCAGCCTGTACAGTCTATCTATTGTAGTTCTATCATATATAGTAATCTTTTAGTGGTTTTTAGTGGGCATCATTAGGCCAAGAGAGGAATGTGCCAACGAATTGGGATCAATGATGATGCATACACGTGTAATTCACGTGCATCCCATGTGGTTAATGTCCGCTTTGCTTCCTTTATATTGCAGAAAAACCATAAATGTTGCCCACTTTTTGTTTGACTGGTCTTCGGATAAACAATAAAACAATTATTGTCAGTAATCGCGGAAGTGCGGTTTTATTTGTTATTTACTTAAGAAAATGGTTTATATTGAATTTAATAGAATTAGAATAATTTTTTTCTTAAAAAGTTGATTGATTAATCCCAAAGAGAATTTCATTCGTGTCTAATTGTAAGTGTGGGGTAGTTAGATGTTTAGCTGCATGTTCCCGCACAGCATAAATTTTACATTGTTGTGTTTTGCAAGGGATTTCGTCGAAGTGCAGCATATGACTGACATGATCAAAGATGTGTATAAGGAAATACAAATTAATCATATGCTTGGAAGTAGGTAATGTCCATGTTTTGCTTGCATATAATTCAAATGAGTACAGATTAGTAGAATCCAATGAACTAAGATAATTTAAGCCATGTTTGGGACAGCTGCAGCTTATTAAACAGTCTGCCGATAACCTGATTAAAAATAATATGCTGATAAGTTAAATGTGGAAGTTTTTTATTTTTTTGGAAAAGTCATACCGCAGTCAGAACGTTGTCTTATGGGGGTGTGGCTACAGAAGGATTTAGCATTAGTAGAAATTAGTAAGTCCGAAAAGCACAAATTTGTTAAATCCATTGCCCCCGTGGATTTAGTAAATCCGATAATAAGTTGAATTCAAGGCAAAATTTTGACACTTAAATCTAAAAATTCATAAATCCGCCCAACTCTTACTTTCTTTCATTTGACAGGAATGCTGCCACACACCCCATAAAAATCCACCCTCCAGTAAATATGAATTAAAATCAAATTGAAGGCAAAATTTTGACCATTAAATTCCAAAATTCATAAATCTACAATAATCTTGCAATTTTGCATTGGCCAGGGAGTATTTGGTCCATTTAATTTGTGTGTGTGTATATATATATATATATGCGCGTTCTGTTACCTGTTGGTAGAACAACCACTTTGAAGGTCGCAAGTCCCCACAGGTCTCGGGTTCGAATCCCTTGCTTGTGTTGTGTCTCCTTAAGGCAGGTGGTTCCCGAATTTATTTGCACACCGTGTTGGCTTCTAGACCTGACAGGAGTTAGCACATTAAGGGATGATTGGCGGTTCCCAATCGATGTGTGTGTGTGTTGGCCGGAGACTATGGTTCAAGCCCCCAACCAGCCTCATGTGCCAAACCACTCGACTTAACCGCATATAGCTAGGTTCAAACCCTCGACTCTAGGGGGCCTAGAATTGATATTATAGATGCCAACAAAAAGGTAGGAGAACGCAGGATATATATATATATATATATATATATATATATATATATATATATATATATATATATATATATATCTGTGTGTGTGTGTGTGTTATGCATGTGTCTATATGTGTTTGTGTGTATTTAAGTGTGTGTATGTTCATCTGTTTGCGTACATCTATGTGTGTGTTTGTGTGTATATATGTTAATTAGTGTGTTTCTATATGGAGAAAATATTGCATCTAAAGTTTTGATGTAATTTTGTATCAAGACTCTAATAATTCGATGAGACCCAATTTCATAAAGTAGAAAAAAATGTGAAAAAGGGACCCGATTTCATGAATTTAAAAAGATGTGAATTTTTTTTTTTTTTTTTTTTTTTGCATGACCTGGATCGAATATTGTTTTTTACATCGAAAAAAAAACAAGTTGTATTATGATGATATTTTTGTTGTATTCTGGTGAAATTCTAGTCTTATTTTAGCGGTTTTATGGTGGTATACTAGTAATATTTTTTATGGTAATATGGTGTTATACTTGTAGTATTATGATTGTATTGTGGTAGTATTTTAGTGATATTATGGTGAAATTCTTGTGGTATTCAATGATGCTCTGTTGGTATTATAGTTATATTAGGATAATATTTTGGTGGTATTTTAGTGATATTTTGGTGGAATTTTTGTCATTTTATGGTAATATTCTGGTGATATTATTGTGGTATTCTGGATAGTATACTAGTGGTGTTCTGGCTGTATTGTGGTTGTATATTATGGTATTCTTGTTGTATTTTGAAGATATTTTGGAGGAATTCTTGTGGGATTCTGGTGATATTTTAGTGGTATTCTTTTATTATTCTTGTATTATAGTGACAATATCTTGTGGTATTCTGGTGATATTACATTTTTTTAACAAGAATACCACCAAAATATCATAAAAATACCACAAGAATATCACTAGATACCATCAAAATACCACTATAATACAAACAAAATACCACAAGTATACTACCATAATACCACAAGAATATCATCAAAATATCATAGCATACTACCAGATACCACAAAAATACCATAAGAATACCACAAAAATATCACCAGAATATCACTAAAATACCATGATAATACAACTAGAATATCATTAATATACAAATAGAATACCACAACTATACTAGTAGACAATCACAAATACACCACCAAAATGCCACCAGAATACTACTAATATACTACTAGAATACAATAAATATACGAACAAAATACCACAAGCATATCATTATAATACCACCAGAATATCACTAATATACTACTGAATACCACCATAATATCAAAAGAATTCAACAAGAATACAGTAAGAATTTCACCCGAATTCCAGTAAAATACCACCATAATACGATGAGAATATCACAAGTATACCACCATAATACCACTAGAATACTACTATAATGCCACTAGTATACTACCAAAATACCATCAGAATACTACAAGAATACCACCAAAATATCATCAAAAAACCATAAGAATACCGCCACTACTAGAATACCACTAGAATACCGCAACAACAATAATAAAATATCACCAGAATACCACAATAATACAAGAATATCACTAAATTACCATCATAATACAACTAGAATACCACCATAATATAAGAATACCATAAGGATATCACCATAATACAACAAAAATGCCACCACAATACAACTAGAATACCGCATGTATACAAGCATAATACCACCAGAATACTACAAGAATACCACTAGTATACTATTAGAATACTATCATAATATCACCAAAATATCACAAGATACCACCAGATTACCATCAACATACTACCAAAATACTACCCATAATATAAGAAGATTATAACAAGTTTATCACCATAATACCACCAGAATATCATTATAATACTAGTATTATACTACCAAAATATCACTAGAACCCCAACAGAATCCTACCAGAATTCTTCAAAATTATCATCATGATACAACTCATTTTTTTCGATGCAACTAACGGTCTTCGAGCTAGGTTGCTCAAAAAATAATATTTCTTTCACATTTTCTTAATGCATGAAACTGGGTTCCACCAGTTTACAAATGGATCTGTACTATTGGAGTCCAGGCACAAAACTACGCCCAAACTCTGAACGTAATATTTTCTCTTTGTATGTGTGTGTGTGTATTAATTTGTGTGTGCTCATACCTAAAGATCAGAGCAGTTTAATCAAGTTAAGCTCTCTTAGTAAGAGTAATTTGTCTTCATAGATAGTATTTCAAGACAAACTTATGTGTAGTTTATAAAGAAAAAATTAAAGGTATTTAGAGTAATTAAGAATTTCAAAGTTTTGATGGAGAAAGAAAATGGTCTCTAAATCAAAGCCATAAAATTTGATCAAGGAGCAGAGTTAACTTCAAAAAAATTTCAAGAATTTTGTGAAGCCAACAAAATACAACAATCGTTTACTATCTTAAGATCCCCTTAAAAAAATGGTATAGTAGAAAGAAAGAATCAAATTATCCTCAATTTGGCTCGAAGTATGCTTAAGAGAAATAAATTGCTAAGTTGTTTAGGGTCAAAGCTGTTGCTTGGATTTTTTACTTATCTAATAGTTCTCCAACAAGAAGTATGTAGGGAATGACACAAAAAAAAAACATGGAATGGATGGAAGCTTGGTATTTATCATCTAAGAATGTTAAGAAGCATACCCCATGTGAATATAACTTATGAGTAATAAGGTAAGCTAGATGAAAAATATGAGAAGTTCAATTTCATCCATTATAACTTCAACTTAGAGTGTTACAAGTTGAATGATCCAAATACTGGAAAGAAAATCATCAATTATTATGTTGTATTCAATCAAAAAGGAGAATGGGTTTGTGACATACATGACGATGACTACAACTTATTTGAGGATAAAAAAGTGGAGCAACTACAGGTAAAGCAAGAAAGTGCTTATTACGCCTCCAACTACACCAACTACATGTACTCAAAAGGACCCATTATGTTCATTATCTTCAGGTACAGGTTCAAAAGAAAGATTTCTACACTTTAGAAATTTACAAAAAAAATTATGAGATAATTAGAAATCAAGATAATCTTACTTTCTTCTACTTTATTCGATTGTGAGCTATTGAATTTTCAATCAGCAGTGTAAAGTAGGAAGTGGAAGGTTACTATGGATGAAGAAACCAAGGAGATTAACAAGAATGATACTTTGGAGCTAATTATACTTCCAAAAAAGCACAATATAATTGGCTTGAAGTGTGTATATAAAGTAAAGAAAAATGCAAAAAAAAGAAGTCAAGATAACGGGAAGTACAAATCATTTATGAGATTATCTGAAATCAAGATAACCTTACTCTCTTTTGCATTTTTTTCGATTGTGAGCCCATGTATTTCAAATAAGCTGTGCAGAGTAAGAAGTGGAAGGATATTATGGATGAAGAAATCAAGGAGATTGAGAAGAGCAATACTTGGGAGATAGCTCTACTTTCAAAAAAGCATAAGATAATTGGCTTGAAGCGTTTATACAAAGTAAAGAATAATGCAAATGAAGAAGTCGAGAAATTTAAAACAAAATTGATTGTGAAAGGCTACAAAAAATAGCTAACATTGACAACAATGAGATATTTGCTCTTGTTGCCTAACTTGAAACTAGTAGACTGGTCATTTCTTTGACATCTCCAAATAGGTTGAAAATGTATCAAATGGATGTGAAGTTTGCCTTTCTGCTTATATTCCTTAAAGAAGAAGTCTACATTCAATAACCACTAAGCTACAAAGTTAAAGGGCAAGAAGACAAGGTTTTAAAGCTAAACAAGGCTCTATATGGGTTGAAATAAGCACATAGAGCATTGAACAACCACATAACAAGTATGTCCTAGAGAATAAATTGATCAAATGCCCTCAAAGCATGCCCTCTACATCAAAATCATGGATGGAGATATTTTATTAGTATGTTTGTATTTGGATGACTTAATCTTCACTAGAAGTAATCCAAGCATGTTTAAATAGCTCAAAGAGTAATGGCAACAAAGTTCAAGATGACGAACATTGGACAAATGTCGTACTATCTCAGGTTGAGGTTAAGAAAATGAACGAAGGTGTTTTTATTTCTAAAGAAAGTTATGGAAAATAAATATTCAAGAAATTCTATATCAATGACTATGAGCCCGTAAGCTCTTTGATGGAATGTGGACACAAGTATTCCAAAAATGAGAATGGAGAGATTGTTAATCCAACCTTTTCTCAAGAGTTTGGTTGGAATGCTATGCTACCTAACTTGCACCATTGCGGACATTCTTTATGATGTTATACTTTCTAGTCTTTAGATGGAGGCTCCAACTACTATTTACTTGAAGGTTGCCAAGATGATTTTTTCGTTATATTAAAGGTACGATTGACTTTGGCTAAATCTATTCATCATCAAAAGTTATCGAATATAGTGGTAGTGATTGGGCAGAAAACTTGGATGAGTGATAAAAATACAACGAGGTTTGTGTTTTATATGGGATACATTGTTTTTATTTGAATGTTAAAAAAAAAAACAGTCAATTGTCACTTTGTCTACTTTTGAAGCTGAGTACGTCTAAAATTTATTGGAGGAGTTAAGTTTATCACAAGTAGTGGCAAAGAGGATTTTTGTCTATAAGAAGTGAGCTTTCACTTAGGCTAAGTATCCTATTTTTACGATCACAGTAAACAGATCGACACACAATATCACTTCATTAGGGCCTGTATAACAAGAAATGATGTGAAAATGGAGTATGTGAAGTCTCATCACCAGATAGATGATATTTTTACCAAGCCTCTCAAACATGAATATTTTATCAGGACAAGAAAATTGTTCGGGATGACAAATCCAATTGAAGAGGTGGTATTGAAAAATTAAACTTGATTTTTTGTCCATAAGAAATTTGGCTTCAATGGAATTCACAAAAGAAAGTTTATATAATATTCTAGAGACATGTTTTTAGATAGTAATTTTGAAAATTCTAGAATATGTATTAATAACTAAGTAGAAGAAAATTTTAGAATATTCAAAGTAGTCGTAGGATTGAAATCCATTGGTACGATTCTAATGGGGTGTCGCCAGTACAAATAGGTGTGGTATATATTTGGTTTTGTATCAAGAAGAATAATACTGAAATAAAGGTGAGTCTTTCAAATTGTGTTCCAATTCTTTCTTAGCACTGTTTCCTAATAGCCTTTTATTTCAAACAATAGTATTATTCCAATCAATCCTTCCATACGCCATTATAAGCCATATATTTGATTCCCAAGCAAGTTTAACTCCTAACCTATCCCAAAATTTTTGTTGCCTAAAAAATATGTTCAAAACGAACTAATTTTATATTGCCGCAACAAGCACATATATACGTACAATTACAATTAATTCGCTCGTTCTGAGACTCTTCCGGGTGAGTTAAAACATTTTCACTTAAATGAAAGTCTGTTAAAACTTTATTTAACAATGTCACCAAAGCTTTTGATTGACGCCACACTAATCATAACTTCAAAAGCAATTAGCGTTAGCTCAAAATCACGCTACCCACTTGAGATAGTAAAAGTTCCAAACCAAAATACCATGTAGAAGAACTTCTGTGTGGCATTCAGTATGAAGCCAGGAAGCATATATGCCACCCAGCTTACTAAATGGAAAGCCTCGTTGGCTCATACACGTATACAAACATAACATGTTGCTTTTAGATAAAAATTAAAGTTGGGGGAGTTAAGAACTGAGAGCAGTCCGACAGTTCATTCCCATGGAATGTATAAAAGAAGACATACTTTCTGAGAGTTGATCATGTTGGTTACTAAAAGCTGGGGGCAGTGCTTTGCTGTGGCATTTTAGCATCTTTTTGTATATATGATCGATGGAACAAAAGTTGAGACCGATCAAAGATTCTAAATTTGATTCCTCCTTCGTCCTCCACCATCAGTTTTGTCTGCTTTGATTGTCAAATCATTTGGTCATCTTCTGTGTTGGGATCACATATATGGCCAGCCAGGAGGCCAGTTGTCTAGTGGTATGCTGACATGGTATAAGCGAATAGCATCTGTAAGTTTGTAAGATGACTTGATGTCGTGTAGATATGGACCCCTCGCTGACCCACTAAACTGATGGTCCAGAACAGTTACACCGTTACACACCTCACACATGCAGAGAATATTGCATACGATGTTAGTATGCATGCGGGCTTCATATATGACACTGTTGTAGATGGGAGTACACATACGTACATACTCCACAAGTAATAATTTTTTCAACATGCGCATACATACATATTTTTTTATTTATTTCAGGGGTTATATATATAATTCAGAATTCTATCTATTCTATTATCAATTCATACTATATTCATGATTTGCCTGGCTGACTTGTTCATATATCTGAGTTCCTATCAAATTGTTGAAGAATACATCTATAAAAAGAAGTATATATACATTTCATTTTAGAAAGAAAAAAGAGGAAGAATAGTGGTGTTCTTCAAATCGTCATTTCATTCATAACTCATTATTATATTCTTGAAAGTTTCTGTATTTACTGAAACAAGATCGAGTTTATCTTTTCTTATCGTGCTCTCCAAACATGACTTCACTCTATCTTGGAATTTCTCCTCAAGAAATTACTAGTACACTAGAGTTTTAGAATGCGTGCTGAGAAATTCTTCTTTGATTTTGGTCACCAAAATTTATTTTTTTTTAAGCTTTGCAACTCGCCCGTCATTTTAGAACGTTTGTCTTTAAATGCTTCAATTTTTAGGCATCAAGACTATGATAAAAAAATATTTATATATGTGGATAATATAAAGAGGTGAAAGAGAATTTTGAGTGGACAATAAAAGAAGAAGAATTTTACTATTTTCATTAATAGTTAAAATGACAAAGCTAAAGATCTATTCATACTCATACTAAATAATTCCATAAACATTTCATACACTAGTACAATCTAGAAAAGTCTACAATCAAATTTTTCTAGATTCTAGTGGATGTGGAATATTAAATGACACTTTAGTAGATGCATTCTTCTAGATATTTCAATATTTAATAATTTTGATTTAATTTCAAACAGTCAATCTTAAACAAAAAATTTTATTGACTACCCTAAGGAGTGTCTTCAATATGAAGTGTTTCGTCGCTAATGGCTTAGTAAGAATATCTGAAACTTGATCTTCAGTTCTCACATACTCCACTTGGAACTTCTTGATCCTTGATTTGGACTCTTATGTAATGAAAATGAATATTGATATGCTTGCTTCTTCCATGTTAAATAGCTTTTTTTTATAATGCTATTGTTGATTTGATATCAACATAGATTTTTGTCGCTTTATATTAGAAACATCTAATCCTTTTAGTAACTTCTTCCTTAGCCATATTATATGACACCACGTGCTGTTGCTACAACGAATTCAATTTTGTAAGTCTAAAGAGCAATATATAATCGATTATTTTTTTAGCACCTTGTGAATGTAGTCACCCACATAAAATAAACAACCCCTCATAGTTTTTCAATCATCTCGGTCTCTAACTCGAACACTATTTAAAAATCCCGCAAGTTGAAATTCATTAGACAAGAGTATAAAGGCCCATGTGTTAGTTTACCTTCAATATAATGAAGAATCCTTTCAGTTGTTTTTAAATGCATCTAAGTGGTTTTTCCCATATAACGATTGACAATTCGAACTTCATATAGAATGTCGACCTTAAAAATTTGAAGTTAATTGGAATTAATTTACTCACTAAAATGAATTTTTCAAGTTAAATGACATTTTAGAATTAAAATAATTTTAATAATTAAAATATAAGTGAAAATTTTATGAAATTAGTTTTGGGAGTTCTCTGTGATCAGAGTTTAAGAAAAATGAAATTGGAATTAAAATAAGTATTTCACTTTTAAACATATTTTTAATATTTAAATAAATTAAAATTCATAAAAATCATAAAAATATTAAAATACACCAAAATGTATCATTTTGTCTCATGATCACGTGGGAGCAATTAGAATTTTTTTGCTAATTTTATAAGTGAACATATTAAATTTTAAAGGCTAAAAAAGAATTTCCCTAATATTTCATTTCTAATAATTAAAATATAAAGAAAATAATATGAAATTTATTTCTTTGGATTCTCTGATCTTAGAGAGATTTAAGAAAACATAAAACTTAATTTTTCACTTAAATAATATTTTATATTCAATTAATACTAAAAAACAAAGAATTCTAATAATTCAATTAAAACTCAAAAAATCATGAAATTTAGTGCAAGTGATCATCTGACTTAGATGAAACTTCAATAATTTTTTTAAGAATAGAAAATTTATTTTGGATAAGTTATTGAATTTACATTGAAAATCTCTATTTTGCATTAAAATAATTATTAAAATTAAATTAAAACCAGAAAAAAATCACATTTTCTCCTCTAATGTTTTAATTGATCCATGAGTGAGGAAACAAAAAAATTTGAAAGTCATTTGAGTTGAATTTAATTAATTATGATGTGATAGGCCGTAAGGGCAAATTGTAATTATGGAATGTAAGCCTTAATTAAATATTTAGACCAAATCAAAGGGAAATGGGTAACAAATGATCATAATTGACATATCTAGATGACTTAATGGTAGAAACCAATCTCACATTTCTCCACATTAAGCATAAATTTGCAATTTCTTAAATTAAGAAAATTTGAAAGAGAATTAAAATTATATGTTTTCTAAGGTGAGCGGTTTTAATTGTGGAAGATAATGATTCACCAATTCAGAATCCCCTCATTAATGATGAAATGATATTTCAATGTTTTTGATAAGGATTGAGATCACATTCCTTAATATTCCTAAAAATTCCAAAATTTACCCATTTAGAGTCTTGAGGGCTTAGTATTGAATTAGGCTTAATCAAGATTTGGTTTAATGAGGTTTAAAAAATAAAATATAATCAACATGAAACACTTTGGAATACTACAACCACAACTCTAAATTGATTGGCTAAATCTCATAATCAAATCAATTTGGCCCTAAGGGTCTTCCACCACATAATTTCTAAATAAAATATCAAGTGATGTTTAAAACGTCAGGATTCATTAAGCATAAGGGTATATTGTGGATGAATTATTTAGCAAGTATAATAAGTTCAAAATGAACTCGAGATGATTCAAGAGGTTGTAAATTGTCTATGGTATTTCCCCAGGCCCTTCACGATCTTTTGGATATCTTGGAGGACGAATGAACCTATTTTGCTTTGCTTAAGAAAATCATCCTCATAAAATGAGCAGATAGGAGCCCACCAAGTTATGACATAGAATTTAGTAGGTGCATTTTAAACATGTTTTTCTGTTTTCTGGAATGCAATTTTAAATGCCCTGCAAAATCTATATATCTGTGGCAGGTTAATCTTTCAGCCGGAGTGCGAGAGAGGACTGGTATGCTTTTACAGTTTATAATATTTTCTTTTCCTGCATTTGCTTTACTGTATTTTTCTGTGTAAGAAACTTCCATGTCAAAACTGAAACTTTTAGGATATCCACAAAACAAGCCAAATCAAAACAAAACAAAAATCAAATTCACCGCCACAACAAAGTAAAATATAAGACAACTCAAAATTTAATCTCAAATAAAACAAAACCATAATTGCAAATAAATTAAAACATTTATATCAGATGATCGGGAATCTCTTGGAGGAGACAACATACGGCTGCTAACGAGATTTCCTATTGTATGAATAAAAGTACTGACTTCATGTAGTTGAATTTGGTAAATTCTTCTGGACTAAGTGAAACCGAAGAAAATAGTGGTGTCGGAACGAGATAACCGTGGGATCCTAACCGGGTCTCTATAATCAACTTAAATTCCCCCTTAATAAGACATTATAACACCTCAATTTAAAATATCTCTAAACCATGACACTTCTCTCATCTCTTCAATTTGACACTTATCAAATTAAACCTGCTACAACGAGGAGCTTGGAGCTTATACAGTAGGCAGCATGACCATCTTTAATAGCAAAAATTTCTTCTTAGAAATAAACAATAAGCCATAGGACATCGAGGTTGTCTGCCTAGTGCGACATAAATCCTCAACTTATCTTTTAGGTCTTTGCACCTCATGCAATATAAACCCTAAACTCGTCTTAGGATTCCGAGGTTGTCATCAGATATGAAATAAGACCTCCTATCTTCCAGGATATTCACATGACCAATATCAAGTGGATGTAAGCCCTAAATAATAAAATTGATAGGATAAAACATTAAATAATTATCTCAAATTGAAGTTGAACAGTAGGATAGTTTGGGAAATCACTAAGATTCTTCTTGGAGCTGTGTTTTCCCCTAGTTTTCTCTTTCTTTGGATTCCTATAATAAATATTCCAAACTTGAGCCACACATCGATTGGATTTCTTATTACCACATTATCTTGAAGATCCTACCTTTTGTAAGTCATGAGAACAATGTTTCTTGATCTATATCAAGAGTTTCTTAGGTGACTTCGGTTATCTAAGATGTAATTAACTATAAGGGCTTGCCCTTATAGAAAATATTAAGAACCCAGGTAATATAAACCCTATCTAGTTGCTTCATACTAGGTAGGGGACTTTTTCAGTCAACATAAATGGTTTGCTGACCAAACATATGTCATGAATTCTTTAGTTTATTTGATCAAGCCACACCGCCAAGCAATGTATCCATTCTTCGGGATAGAAGCATGGCTTGTGGTGTAATGCTTGATTATTTAAACTATTGCATATATGAAATCAGTTTGATTTCATATTTTAAAATTAAAACAATATTTTCCAAACTTTATATACATAAACTAAACCTAAAGCTTTAGCGACTAACATAGTATAGCAAAAAATTTTCCTGTTTTGCCTAACTATGATACTTTCCACCTAACCCCGGGGGCTAATGAATCCCCTCTCTATAATCAACTTCTTAGGCACTAAGAAGTTGTTGTAACATATCTGAGCTTCAGAGCTTAAGCACTTCTTTTTGTCAAATAAGATATAGATTTGCTTCCTTTTGTTTTGGGAGAAATAGGAAAGTAGTAGAATTTTTGAAAATGTAATAGATTTAGGTTAAATATTAGTGTTGATGCATACAATATGCTAGTTGGGCTAAATCACATTCTCCCCAAAAATCCCTAACTTTCACCTTCTCCTCCAAAAATCCCAAAATTCCCGGATGAAGATTGAAAACACAAACTTAAAAAGTGGATTTACAAAAATGGATGGAGAAGGGAAGCCCTGAGTATGACCTCTCAATCACAGAAGAAGAGCTGGGGAGGAGGTCTTACAAAAATGAGCTAAATAGTGTCAGATTAAGCATTTCTAATGAACTGGAAGGTGCGACACTTAGGATTCGTGAGTGGTGCCAAGCCACTGTCCTTGCCTATGGTGTGGCACCTTAGCACTAGTTTATATTGGCACCTAAGCGCCAGTTCAGCTCCTGACACTTTGGTGCCAGGGGCACTGGGGCCTATGTTCACAACCTAGATCATAGTCATCTAAATTCAATTTTTGATCCTCCCCAAGTCCTTTATCACAACAATAAAAATATAAACACAAAATATTAATGAGAATCGCTTATCCTCCTTCTCATCACCTCTCCTTTCTCTTATTACTCATCTCGAACAAAATTTCCTTCTATTGATTGTTGGGTGCTTTACTCATTTTTGTAAAGATATTCAGGTTCAGATAGCACCCTTACTATTTTCTTATGTGTTGCCAACCTATACGTACTATACCATCCATTAAAGTATACACCTCTGTCAGTTCAATGAAAAAATCAACCACAAGTCCCTCAAATAGCCAGTTTATCAAACCAACATGATTGAAACACAGGGCCAGAAAAAGGAAGTAATGAATTGAGATAGACGTGTCCTATATCCAAACTCAATATGTCTCCTACAAATTCTTAAGTTAGATTAAGAACTAAGATGTAGAATATATAGTTGATCCTACTACCATCAGAAAACATACTAAAGTCATGTCATCAATAACAAGACTAAGGAATCACCACCCTCATATCACAATAAAATCAAAGCAATTCACTCATAGACCTAAACATCAACACACAAATATCAACAATCCAAACCACAAAAAATGGTAAAAACAACAAACTAAAAATAAATACAAAGTTGGGCTACCTCTTAATAAGTGTTTGGTTTAACGTCATTAGCCCAACGAATCCAAATATTTACTCTGGCTGGCCCAACATCAAGAACTTATTAACCCCAAAAACTTTGCCACCTAGGTAAGGTTTAAGTCTTTTCACATTCACCTTAAATACCCTACAATTCTTAGGATTTGCACTAAAAGGATAAACTTTTTTACTTTAGTAAATGGTCCTAACCACCTAGACTTAAGTTTTCTGTGAAATAATTTTAAGCGTGTACTTTAAAGTAAAACCTCCTCTCCAGGCTCAAAATATTTCCTAAGAAACTTTTGATCATGCCACATTTTTCATTTTCTCTTTATAAATTATTGCATTGTCATAAGATTCTTATCTAATTTCGTGAGGTTCATTTAACTGCAGTAATCTTTTCTCACCACCGTCCTTTATATTGTAGTGACAAGGTTTGAAATATGATATGCTTGAAGCAGCTCTAAAATCCTTGGACACCCTAATTCTAAGTGAAGGGGTCTCACGCAAGTGTATGTGTCGTATTAGTTATATCAAATTATGAGTCCAGAATATCAATCCCACTAGGAGTGACGTAATTAGACTTAAGATATGGTCTAGCCTACTAGAATCGGTTTTAGCTAAGAAGTAAAGTTGGTTTTAAGTTGTGCTAACTAGTCCCACCGAATTACAAACTACTTGAAGGTTTACTCCTACAGAAATCTTATTTAACCTATATAGTTTGGTGATTATGAAGTTATAAAAAGCTACATTCCCTTATAATGGTTTAAGTGGTAAAGTAAAAAATGTAAAGTGACAATTGTGAATGTGGTTAGTAAAAAATAGGATCAAGTCTCTTCTTTCCCTTCTCCCGAGTGCATTAAGAAGTTTGGTTAAATTGGTTTTAGTTTCTTAAACCTCAACTTGAATCCATCGAAACTTATATCCCTAACATTTGTATCTCCCTATAAAGTAGTTTTGCTTCATACCTTATAGTTTAACATGAATACTCTCATCATTCTTCCATAGCTCTCCCAAGTCATTATGAATCACAACACATTTTAACAAATCATTTTGCCAGAATGAAAAATAAATGAAGCTTTGAAGAATAATCATCACATTAAAGATTGAAAACCAATTTTTAAATCACTTTGCATTCCTACATAACCTACTCAACCAGCACAATAAAAAGGTAAAAGACTGCTCAAAAAGCAATGAGAAAGCACCACAAAATATCTTTAAAAATAAGTAAATCCATTATAGATTTGTTTTTTCTGAAATACAAATACTAGAGAATACAATACTTAATTTTCCCCTCTCTTCAAAGGTCTTAGAATGCTTCCCTCAAGGACCTCCAAATCCCCTTGCTGCTTTCCTCAAACCTTCCTCACTTTATACTTGAAAATCTCTCCAAAACCCTTACAAAATTCTCTCTGATCTCTCCTACATAAAGCACTGACTAGGGACTACGACCAGCAAGCAAATAGACCCCTCTTCCTTCTCCGATGACCCCTATATCTCGCTACACAACTCTCAATGTCGTGTTGTAAAACCCTATGAAACTGCACATACTGTTTCTAGCACCTAGGTGTTGGGCTCTCTATCTGCTATTTCAAGTAGTGGCGCTTAGGTGCCAAAGAGCTTGGTAGTGGCGCCTTGGCTCCACCAGGCTAGCTATGTCGCTAGCTTCTCCTTCTCCGAGGGTGGGCTTAGCGCCTAGGTGCCAAGAAAGTTAGCATCAAGGCGCCATTCACTTAATTGCTCCACAGCTCCAAGTCACCCTCACTACGCTCTAGTTCTTCTTCCCTTTGCTCCACTTCTTATACCTTTTGTACATGCAAGAAAAATATAAAAAATACATTTCTTTAACCTGTAATTTCATCCATCAACATGTGCAAAAACATAAAAGAATAAAGCATTCTTTTCTTCACGCCATTCTCTACGCAGCACCTGTTCAAGGAGGCTATTTTTGAGTCACATGTCTTCAACTGTGTTAGAAATCATTTTTTTTTTCCAATGTATTTTGTTCATGATCATATGTTCAGTTTCAAAAGGATATATAATCATGTTTTTATTTATTGATATGCCATGCATATTTGCAGTTTAACATGCATTTATATGTCGGGTATCTCATCCTTTTTCAAAATAAACATCCAATAAATTATTCATGGGGCAATTACGTACATACCGACCGGCCAATTCCCATGTATTTACATACCTAACACCTAAAGTTTGTTTTTTACATTTTTACCCCACAAATCTTCATATAACATAAAGAATAACATCATTTTAACTTTAAAAAAGAAACTACAACTTTTCATGCATAAATAAAATGATTTGTATGTAAAAGTTGAAATTTAGGTGTTAGACATGTAAATACATAAGAGTTGAGTGTTATGTAGACAAGCCATATTCAAATATTTAATTTTGGTGGTGAGTTGATTTATTTATTTTTCAGTTCTTCAATTCATATTAGAATTTAGTCCACTGATAATAAAGTGTCATCTCAACTGATTGTTTTCACACTTGCATATACTAGTTAGAGACGTGATACTTAAAACTGTATACTCCTTTTTTTCTTATGATTAAAATGCATACCAGCTTTTAACACACACACACACACATATTTGGAGGAAAGAGCACTTTTGGCTCATTACGTTTTAATATAAAAAGTGTAGTACAAAAGGGGGTTGGGAGGAGAATCCCCATTCTAAAATAAAAGAAAAATACAATGAGTACTCACTCCTAGAGGTTTCACCTCTCTGTTTACAATTCACCCAAAAAAAGGCTTCAAAAGTTACACGTATAAGAAAAGTATACAAGTAAAGCAAAAGGCCTAAAATAGAAAGCAAAAGAGATGTGTCGTAGCAGCAGTTATGGAAAGGCAGACACCAAACGAAGTAGAATTCAGCAAAGTGCAGTGAGCCCGCCAGAAAAACAGTCCCC